>CM033642.1:148745501-148796403 GCA_019512145.1 Engystomops pustulosus
GTCTAGTACAGCTGACAGCCTGCGCTAACACCCGCGATCGGAGCCGAATACCGTGTAGTCGGCGAAAGAGAGCCTTGTATGATACCAAGGAACACACTGTCAAAGGTTGAATATATTGTAAAGAAACCTGAGCCTCAACCAAGCAGCATAAATGGTAAGCCCACGTAAAAAGGTGCACACTGACAAGTTGCTGCAAAGTCAGTTAGAACAATGGTTCGAAAAAAGTATCCAAAAATAATACTGCAAAGTAGTATATAAATGTGAACATGTGCAAGGTGCAAAAAGTGCAATCAGAGTGCTGTGGAGCTAACAATTTAATGATAAATATTAAGAATGTACTGCCATATCATGTTGGTTAGACTAATTAGATAAATTAAAATTAGGGCTGAGTCTAGTAAGATGATAATGGTACAGATGCTTATGCAACCTATATTGTCATAGAGTCAAAAATAATCATAGGTTATAATGATTCAATGCATATACATACTCAAGGTAAAAAATGTGGTCATAACAGACCCTATAGCAGATTACTCAGGCAGTGCGGGTGAACAAGACACATCCTCCCCTTGTGGTAACGATAAAACGTACATATGAATAAGATATTAAATGCTGTAGAAGATTGCTTATACAATAAAACAGATAAAAAAAAAGTAAGATCCTGGACTAATATATATATAGGCATATATTGAAATAATGAAGTACACTAAATAAATACAATCTGCACGCGTGTCTCCGGAACAGATTGCAGATGTTCCCGAACATCTTCAATCTGTTCTGCACTGTGTATTTTCACTGTGCTCGTTAAGTTTATAATTTTACTGAAAAATGCTCGGGTCTCCCATTGATTTCAATGGGGCTCGTTACTCGAAACGAGCACTCGAACATCTGGAAATGTTCAGCTCGAGTAACGAGCACCCGAGCATTTTAGTGCTCGCTCCTCTCTAGTTATAATGAATCAATGCATATACATACTCAAGGTAAAAAATGTGGTCATAACAGACCCTATATCAGATCACTCAGGCAGTGCGGGTCAACAAGACACATCCTCCCCTTATGGTAACGATAAAACGTACATATGAATAAGATATTAAATGCTGTAGAAGATTGCTTATACAATAAAACAGATAAAAAAAAAGTAAGATCCTGGACTAATATATATATAGGCATATATTGAAATAATGAAGTACACTAAATAAATACAAAGCGGCATGATTTGCAGAAGAGAGACGGTTAACCTGTGAACAAGTAAGGAAAAGTAATGATGAATGACTAGTGTACAAAGGTTGAAGAAGACACAAAGTTTTGTCCTGTAAAAGCAAAAGTCGGATGTTGAAAAGCTTAGGCCACCAGTTCACTATCACATCTGGTCATGTTGTGACTTGGTTTGTGTTGTCTGGTTTCTTGCATATGTGGGGACAACATCCTATACAGCAGTGATGGCGAACCTTTTAGATACAGGGTGCCCAACCTAGAACCAAAACCTACTTTATGTCGCAAAGTGCCAAGATGACAATTTAAACAGTAACCTATTGATCCCAGCTGTATCACAAGTTTCAATCGTATTGCCGTCCTGAGGACACCAATACAATAGAAAGAAGATTGAGACATTTGGATTAAAGCTTCCTTCCAGGGTCCCCTGAAGAGGAAGAATCAGGGGACCCAGAGCAGGAGCTCCAACGACAGATCCATCTCTGTCCACACCTTCTCGCTTCTCGTGTAGTCCTGCAACAAAGGATGTTGCTTTAAAATAGCCCTGAGCATGGCATGTCCTGGGCTATCTTAGACCGCAGGAGGAAGCATTGTCACTTCAAGCAAATTATGTGCTGGGGTGAAGGCTTGGGTGCCCACAGAAAGGGCTCTGAGTGCCACCTCTGGCACCCATGCCATAGGTTCGCCACCACTGCTATACAATGTCTGTAAAGGAATAAAAATTAAGTGAAAAGTGAACAAAACAAGTGAAAAGGAAGAGGTCCTGGGCACATAAAACTATGAAGGGCCATGATGTGTGTCCGGTGGTGCTGAACTGCTGTATTGAAACTAAGAATAAAAAAAGATATGGGCATGTCTATTTATTCTTTGGGTCAGCATGATCGTGGGGATACCAAATTTATATACGTATTAAACAAGTTTTTCTACATTTACAAAAGTTAAGATCTCCTGTACACAAAAAATACTTCATTTTGCCATCATCTGGCGCTAATAACTTTTTCATACTTCACTTCACGATCAGTTCTAGGAAAATGGGGGTGATTTGAATTTCTATGTTTTTTTAATTCAAATCTATAATACATGGTCTAAAGTGAGACAGCCTCGGGTCTTTGTGTGACCCAAGGCTGCTCACAATGACGTCATGGGCAGCGATTATGTGAGCCAACATGGCTCTTTTTAATGACGGCAGATCAAAGGGTTAACACTTGTGAGTGGTGCTAGCGCCAATTGCAGGTGTTACCGGTGGGTTTTTGCTGCAATATACTGCAAACACTCACAGGCTATGGAGAGGGCTCAGCCAATGAGCACTCTCCAAACACTCACAGCCGTATCATCATGTCACGTATCATCAAGGGGTTAAGAGCATTAGGTTTCAATGTCCACAGCCTGAAAATTTTTGCAGACTTCCTCTCCTTGGAGGAGGAACTTTGTCCATAATGCAAAACCGTAATTGATCCTCTCTGTGACCACATACAGAAAAAAATTATTATGTACTTTCTCCCTACGCTAATTGTATACCTATGCTGGTATACAAGGCTTTTAAGGCTAAAACAGCAATAAACAGCAGTAACATTGTAAATTAAGGCGTTTAACCATTTTTATTTTGTAAACATCAGCAGGGGATTCAAATTTGAGAGCTTTCTTTCATGGGAAAACCTTTAAGAGACCTATACATTCTTATTTGTTCTTATATCTAGATGGTGTTGCAATCAATCCTCAATATTGCCGTCCTTCCCAAAGATTTCCCTTTAACATAGCTCAAAATTGGTTAAGGACCTAATTGCCTCATTTAATACAATAACACGACAAGCTAACAAAATGGCTAAAAGACTGCAGTTTACTGCACAGTCAATGTATAGCCAAATATAGATATATGGGGAGAGGTGAGTTAATAAAGCTGTCACATTGGGGCTTATATACTAAGGGTCTGCGCACGCACTTTCATCAGACTTTCCAACATTTGCTGGTTTTGAACAGTTGTGACAGGTATTTAACAAGGGTCTGCGTTGGCATTGTGTCGCCTGCGAATGGATATTGGCGAAGCTGCGCTGGCTTCCATGCGGCAGAAATTGGGGAGCGTGCCGTTGGATGATCCGACTGATTCGGACTGAGCTCGGTATTTAACTTTCAAATTGTGCAAAAAGCCATGCACTTACATGCACCACGAAGAAGAAGGTGAAATCCGTCGGACTTGAGCGGGGAAGCGACACATGCATGATATTGTGCACACAATTTAAGTGAATAGCGTTCAGTTAGCTCAGTGCATGATCGTCCAACAATGCACTTTTGGAGAACTTCGTCAGACAGGTAAGTAAATGTGCCCCATTGTCTTCCCCCTGGCACACAACATTCCTGATTAAATAAATGGCTCCGCTCTGGCGGAATTTCAGCTTTATGCTGTGATGTAATACAGTGGTTTACTCACTCCCATCCCCAGCCCACCGTTCTTACTGCCCCTCCATGACCACTTTTCAGAAAAGAGGTGTAAGGGTTGAAAACTCTCCAAAAGTTGCAATTCATTACTTTTTTCATGCCTTATATGCCAGAAAACTGGTAGTAACCTTCATGCGCCGGAATCTCCTATAGAGTGATAATGGAGTATCTTTCTTAGTATTAATGGAACTAAGGTGAATGCAAATTAGCCTCCGTAACTGCTGAATAGTTACCCACAGACAGCTTAGGGTAGGGGCATTGGGAAATATATAATACTCCCTCACTTTTGCAAGAGAAGTCACAAAAACCACATGGGAATATTATAACTGTTTGACTAGTAGTATGGAGGTCACTACGCACCAGAAAGTCCTTAAGATTTTTTCCTCTCTGAAAAGTAACTGTGGGTGTCATCCTTATTACTTTCCAGCCGAATAACTGAGCAATATTTTCTACAATTGGAGAGTACATCAGGTGTGTATGCACAGTCTTTTTAGGGTACCCCTCTGTCTGAAGGGGCTGTATAATTCCAGACTTTATTTCAGAAAATTAGTTTTTCATGAGCAGTTGCATCTTACTCTCAAAAACTGTCCAACTTTATTAATTGTTTTAGAGGCAGGGGATCCCAGGAGTTTTCTGAAGATGTCAGTTTGGATATGGTCTGTTTGGTCTTATATGGTGTGGATTTCAGAAGTGACCCACTGTCCCATAAAATGAGGAAATTATTTATGTAACATCCCTAAAGCATAATATGACTTCTGTAATGTGCAAGCATATTATTGAAGATATTGTTTATGGTATTCTCAGCATTCAGCAAGTATATGAAAAATAAAAACGTTTTCATTAAACATATAACAATACTTCACAGTATTCATAAACACTAATTTCCTGTATCAAAATTTATGACGTATCAAAATATTTGCTACTATGTGCTTAAAGTGGACAATCCCTTTAACTATATTAAAAGTAATAAATTGATTACATGCTGATTCTCAATTCAATAAGGCCTGGTTTCTTCTGTGACCTGTGGTATTCCTTTCCGTTTTCCTGTCCCTGCTTACCCGTTCTTGACCTTTTGTACCCCTGCCTAATCCGAAAACCTGAACCCCTGCTTGGGATGGAACTTTGTGTACCTCCAGTCTAAGCTGTAACTCTGTGTACCCCAGCCTGAGCAGGAACCGTGTCTACCCCAGTCTGACCCGGAATCCTGAGGGCCCCCAGCAGTTGCAGGAATCCTGTACACCCCAGCCTTTTTTGGACATTGAACCTGCACCTGGCCTTATCTAGTGTCCTGCCTGTTTCTGGAACCTCGTACCTGTTCTGAACCCCATTCTGGAGTTACTTTGATCCCTTATCTGTTCCCCAAAGTGTGGATTGTTGACCAGAAGCCCTAACACTTAGGGTTTTTGAGGATTGTTAAGTAGGATACAGGGGGTGAGTTTAAGGGCTGCACCCCTTGGTATTTTGTGACACGTCTTTTATTAATATTAGGGGTTATCCTGAAAACATAACTTTCATTTATAATACATTATTAAATCTTATGAATATAAATTAATTACTTATTAAGAACTTCTGGTCTACCCCTAGACTTTAAACATCTAAGGGGTTCTGAAACTTACTCTCGAGTTGTACCTCCCTGACCTGACCTGGAGCACCGTGATCTCTCTATCTACCGACATAGGAGACCAGAAAGCTTTATCCAGTTACCATTCAGTGTGGTTTCTGTAACAAGTGATCACAGCATACATGGTAGCCTTAAAATGAACATTAAAATAAAATGAAAACATGAATCCCCCCAAAAAAATATTTTGGAATTTAAACAAATAAATAAATAAACATAATAAGAAAAACACATATTTACATATCATCATACCCACAGTGACACAAGAGAATATATGAACACTGACATTTTATTAAAACTTTAAGTTGAGAAGGTGAAAATTTCATTTTTTCTGTGTACTGTAACAAACTATACATATTTACTAGAAGTCTTAAAATACTCAACTGTCACACATAGGAAAATATTTACAGGTGGCAAGTCTGCTCTACAAATGCCTTTTGCACTTGTTTTCGTAAGTGACAGTTCGAGAAATGTAAATGAGAAGTCCCATTAGCTTTGTAATACAACTACATTAGGGAAAATCTGGTCTCATAATCTATTTGTATCAGTGTGTGATCATTTTTGGTTTATTTGAGCCCTAAGCAGACAAGAAAACTGCACACCCTCCAGCCATAATAGGTTGTGGAATCAAGGACAATTCCATCTAGAAGTTAATATAGCATAAATAAAAAATATACAGGAGTGAAACCAGCGCATTACAAGAACATAAAGAGGAGAGCAGTGTATTACATGAATATACAGGAGTGAACAGCACATTACATAAATAAAAAGGTGTGATCAACACATTACATGAATACAGAGGAGTGGCCAACCATTATATGAATATAGATGTGTGAACAGCACATTACATAAATATAGATAAGCGACCAGCACATTAAATATTTATAGAGGATAAACCAGCATATTGCATGAATATAGAGTTGCGAACATTCCATGAGAAGACTATAGAGGTGCACCCTGCCCATTAATATTAAAATATGAATACAGATATGCGGCCGGTATATTACATGATATAGAGGTGTGACCAGCGCATTATAAGTATACTGAGGTGTGACCCGTGCATTACATAAGACCTCCTCACCCCCTTACAATATGCAGTACCACTTGCCCCTCTACCACAAACAGTACACAAGACCACCCAACCTTCCCATTACAGTACACAGTACTGTCACCTTCCCCTCCCCCTCTCACAGTATACAGGAGCACTTGCCCATTCCCAACTCACAGTATAGAGGAGCACCTGCCAATCCCCATCTCACAATATAGAGAAGCACCTGCCCATCCCCAACTTGCAGCATATAGGAGCACCTACTCATCCAGAACTCACAGTATACAAGTTCACCTTCCCTCCCACACTCACAGTATACAGGAGCACCTGCGCATCCCAACTTCACAGTATAAAGAAGCACCTGTCAATACCCAAATCACAATTTACACGAATACCATATATACTTTTGTAGAGCACTCAAATGTGCTGAAAAACCTCACCTCGGCTTATACATGAATCAATAAAAAGAATATACTTACATACTCACCTTCCGGCGCCCCCGATGCTAGACTCCCCGATGCTCGGCTCCTCTTCTGTCTTCTCCGCAATGCTCCTGTCCCCACGGCTCCTCTTCTGTCTGCTGTAACGGCCGACAGAGACACGGCCATGTGCTCAGCCGGCACGCACATACTATGATATCAGCGGCATCATAGTGTGCGCCAGCCGGCAGAGCACATGGCCACAGCTCTGCCAGCTGTTACAGCAGACATAAGACAGAGGAGGAGCCATGTGGACTAGAGCATCGCAGAGAAGATTGAAGAGGAGCCGCGCTGAGCATCGGGACCGGTAGTGGGCAAACTGGCTGTATACTACAGGGGGCTAGCTGGCTATATGCTACAGGGGGATGGCTATATAATACAGGGGGTTGGCTATATACTAAAGGTGGCTGGCTGTATACTACTGGGGACTTGCTGGCTATATACTGGGAGGCTGTGCATTTCCCACCCTCGGCTCATACTCGAGTCAATAGGTTTTCCCAGTTTTTGGTGGTAAAATTAGGGGCTTCGGCTTATACTTGGGTCGGCTTGTACTCAGGTATATACGGTACTTGCCCCTCCACCATTCATGGTATACAGGGACACTCCACCATTCACACCACAAGTGGAGTCTCTACCTGATTTCCTCCAATGCTTCAGTCTCTTCCATGATAATAGGCTTCATGCAGTGATGACTGCTCCATCAGGACACACAGCCCTGTCTAAAGTGCTCCTGGGAGCCTGAGGAGGAGCAAAGTGAAGCCAAACACTGGCTGAGGATCAGTGTTAGGCTTCAACTCAGTCCTGTTCTTCTCTGCCAGGTTCTCTTTTTGTCAGAGTGCAGTGCAGGATAATAGTGCAGCTGAACTTAGTGCAGCCTCTTGGGAGGCAGGGTGGCACCATAGGCGGGCATCTTCCCTTGCCTACCCCTCATCCCAGCCTGTTCATATAGGCTTTGTGAGAACCTGTTTTTCTCCTAAGAATGAATAAAATTCCTAGAAATCTTTTTTACAACTTGAAAGCTCTCAAGGTGAAAGAACATCAAAATACAGTAACAAAATCTTTTGCTTTGCTGTGCTGGAGTGCACAAGGTCAGACATTGAGACCATCAGACATTGAAAATCCAAATATATTGAATGCACGCAAAAGAACTAGAGTTTTACTAAAATAAATATGTTTTACATTATACTGTATGAATGTTTGACTGTAAGAGACTAGTCAGAAAGTCAGCATCAAAGAAATGAGACCTCAATTTTCATGACAGCAATTGTCTTAAAAATCAATGCAGAACAAGAGGGTTACATTGTTGATCCAGTGTAGCCAGGATAGAACAAAGGATTGATCATTAAACCAAATATGCTATTAATAACTAAAAAATCAATAGATGAATCAACTTTGTTTGCATTGGTCTCGTAAGCTATCGAGTTTCCATGTGCATACAAGCATGAAAAGGACATCTGCTATTAATACTACTAGCGTACTTAAAGAGGTCATATCAAAACATATGACGGGTTGGTTCAGTAAATACTTATCCAATTCCATTCTATTCTGCTCCTTAGTAATGATGCTTACCTGTTAAAATTCAGAATTTTAAACCCCGTTTGGAGTGACGAGGCTCACCAAAATGCCAATATGCTAGTTCCAGCTCATGGGTTCAGCTATTTAAATGCTGTCGGAAACTTTTTGAGTTTGGCTCCACTCATTACTATTACTTAGTCATGTATACTAGCAATACATTAAATAAATACATAGTAGAAATATGTTTGATAAATAGAAAGAATAAAATATAATGGGGAAAATTTACTTACCTGGTCCTGTCGCCATCCCGCGGAGCGTTGTCCGATGTGGATTTGGGTCTGCCAGGATTCACTAAGGTCGTGAGCCCAATATTCAGCAGGTGCCTCCCATGCTACCAAGCTTATCTTAAGTATGTCACCAGCAGAGGATCTTTTCCGCATAGCGCATGCACATCTATTTGATGACGATATGGTTCACTTACTCTACTCTTTGGTCTGTGTCCGGTTGGCGCATGCGCAGTACTGTCTTTGAAGTCAGGCACCCATTGTGGGCTTGACAGCGCATGCGGCTGCACACCTGACATCAAGGTAATTGGTGCTTCTTTATTTTGCATATAAGCAGGACAGAGAATGCTCTTTTCATTCCTCCCCCACACTCCAGCCCTTTTCCATCTCCCCGTCTGATTTGTGCTATCTCACCCGTGGACTGTTCTTGGATCACTTCACTTTCTTATTGTCTATTTGAGGTATCTTACTCATCTACGTATTACCATTTTTGCAGGATTGGTCCACTTGTTTATATTTCTTTAGGGGTAATCAGAGGGTTATTGAGTGGGTGTGGGTGGTCCCTGGGATAGGGACTTGGTTCCCCTCCCCATTGGGGGATTATGTGCCTCATTGTGGCATTTTTAATGATTTTACTCTATAAGTGTCTCTTTTCTCATTTACAAATAAAATTGTTTAATTAAATACCCATTGTTTGGGCCATATATTTGCATCACTTTTTCATTGTGTATTTCTCGATATCCATCAGGTGTTGCTGCTGCGCCGTGGCCCGCCGGAGTTCACTTTCTTCTTCCCAGTGCATGTAAGTGCTGATCTTGCAACACAATTCTTTTTTTGAATTCTGCGTTTTTTCCGAATCCGTCGAGTTGTCCAACGGTCATGCCCCCCAATTTCTGTTGCATGAAAGCTGGCGCTGATGCGCCACAATCCGATCGTGTGTGCCAAAACGCACAATTTGGCGCAATTTGGGAATTTGGGAAAACCCGACGTAATTGCAGTCGCAGGACCCTTAGTAAATGAGCCCCAATGTTTTCAGTCAATTTAGGAGGTACAAGTTCACAAAGAACAGAGGGAAGATCATGGATAATAAAGCTTAAATTTTCATCAATTTACTTGGTTTTGATATTCATCATAATTACATGATCAACATCATGTTAGACATTTTGCAAGAAGTCATACGATTACTTTCTACATTTTTATACACTGTGATGTCAGCAAGTGGCTGACTTCATGGTGTGTGTGTGACGGCAGTGCTCAGGGAACCAGTGATGGAGCCGGAAATGTGAAGAAATAAGAAGACCTGCAGGGGGATGTCAGAAAGGTGAGTACAATTTTTTTTTTTCTTATAGGCTGGGCATACCTTGGGCAAAGGGCTGGCTATGTACTGAAGGCATAGGCTGCTAGCTATATATTAGGGCACATTGGCTGCTGGCTATAGAATAGGGGGTATGAGCTGACTGGCTATATACTTGGAAGCAGGGGGCTGGCTGGCTATATACTGGGGAGCATGGGCAGGCTGGCTATATACTGGGGGCTCTGGCTCACTGTGTATATACTAGGAGGCATGAGCTGGCTGTCTATATACTGGAGGGCAGGGGACTGGCTATGTACTGGTGGGCTGACTAGCTATATACTAGGGGATGGGCTGGATGGCTATATACTGTGGGTCAGCTTATATTCGAGAATATAAGGTATGTATTTCAATATGGGCGGACTTTAATTTATTCTTGAATCCTGATAATTTGTACATTTTGTATTTGATTATATACACTTTGCCAGTGTCCGATATGGAAAACCCAAAGTGCAACAGAATTACCCTTGTTCAGTGAATCAACCTATTCATCAACAAGGCAGAAATATGTCTCAGTTCCTAATTGGGCACAGACATGACCTACAATTTCAGAAATAATCAATCATTATTGGAAAAAAATGATTCCAATGCTTACAGCCGTAGGTAAAATTCCCCTAGTCAAACAAGTAAATAAAAGTTAGCAATACTGAATTACATTATAAAAAGAATACAAAAATTATCAAACAAAACTGTCTGTGGACTGCAGGTCAAAATTAAGTGTACCCTAAGGTCACTTTCATATGACAGAAGAGGGGTCAGCACATGGCACAAGTATTTATTAAGCTATAACAGAATTAAAGTAAGTTGTAAAGTTGTCAGCAAGTTAAGAAATATTCTAATAAAGTATTGTCTAGAATACACTGGTGATGAACGACAGACATGATTTCCCTTGAGGTTCCATCTGCACTGAAAATGACCACAACATAGTGGGGCACAAATTTATGAGTGGGAATTGTGTTACAAATTGATTTCCTTTTACTGCACCTGGCAGTAAACTAAGTAAGCAAACTAAGAAGTGCTGTGAATAGGGACATGATCAGTGTTATTAAACTTTGAATATTCTTTGTAACCTCCAGTGTTGGTTATTTTGCCAGTTAAATACAAGATGTGAAGTTGGACTAATGCATCTCCATGCTTAGGTTACTAGGGCTATAGCATGACTAATAATGGTCTTGGCCTGTCAGTTGAAGCTCTCCCTTGTGTCCCTGACAAGCATATGTGAGCTCTAAGCAGTAACGGCCTTACACGGTTTTTAGTACCTGGTTAAATTAAGGAAAAGCTGAGGAAGTAAAATTTTCTTCTTTGGATTCTGCTGATGTCTATTAATAACATGAAGTGTTCTCATGAAAATATGAACATTCGCAGAATGATATCCAAATTTCACAAGGCTTTTAAATTGCAATTGTATGGTTTGCATACTTATCTTAATGCAGCTATTAAAATCAGTGAGTTTGTATCTAGCTGAGGGCTATTAATTAATTTTAATTTTTGACTATAAAATTCATTATATTACTTGTGTAACATAATCCCAATAAAGTACATTGATATTTGATTTGTGCTAGAACTTCCTGTGATGCCTGTTTAGTACTGTACAATTATGAGCCTATGCCTTGGGTAGATAAATATAATAGGCTTTCTCTCCTTTTGTGAAAATGTAATTTTCAGATTGCAGAAGAGTTATTGACTCTGCAGGAACTCTCTTACACAGCACTCTCGCTAATAGGAAGTCTCTGTTTGCAAACATTATCTTACAAAGACACCATGGGCAACTTTGGTTCCAATAGGCTCACTGATTCTTTCAACTGATTCAAAGAGCATTTTTTCTCAAAAGGAAAAGATTTCTGGAAATATTATAAAATGTGAACTTGGTACTCTTTCGTTAAATATATTACCATTCTATCTAGCTATACAGATCTCCTATATGAATTAAAGATGCCCTGTGGTGCTCAGGTATGGCTACAGTTTGGGTATTAATTTCTAGAAATAGTTTCAGTATGGTACAAATAACTGGACAGTTCTTCTCTGAACAACTTGGAGGTTTGTAAATTATAACCCTGGAATGGAATTAATCACTAAATCCCTTCCCGGCCAATCCCTTCCCTTCCTTGGTTGAACTTGATTGACAAGTGTCTTTTTTCAACCGTATAAACTATGATACTATGATACTATCACAGAAGATTATGAAACATATAACTTTTGTTAATGCTTTTTTATGACTTTTAAATCAATCACTACTTCTCCTGTTTTGTATATATGGGAAGTACACACTATTAGGGCGAATTCACACATATGCTGGCCAGACGGGCATTCGCCCTGCGCACTGGAGTGGAGTAGTGCACAATCAGACCGTCTGAGTTACACAGTGGGGCACATTTACTTACCCGCTCCTGCAGAGTTCACAGAAAGTGCATTGTCCGACGAAAATGCACTGTACTGCGATTCACTAAGATCGTGCGCCCGATATCCTGCATGTGCCGCTTCCCCACTCAGGTCAGACGGAGTTCACGCTCTTCTTCACGGTGCATGTAAGCGCATTGTCTTGCAACACAATTTGAAAGTTAAATCCTGCGCTCATCCAACGGCCCGCCCCCTGATTTCTATCACATGTTAGCCAGCACAGCTGCACCAAAATCCGATCGTGTGCAAAAAAATCTCAGTGCAAACCCCGTTAAATAACCTGTCAAAGCTGCTCAAATCCCAAAAACCGTGTGTATCTTGTCTGACGAAAGTGTGATCCAGACCCCCTAGTAAATAAGCCCAGTGCGTCCATACCAGCTGTATGAATATGTCAATCTTTGAACTTTGAATACGCTTTTCAGAGGAATACAGAGGTCAGTTGGGTGCCTGTTGTAGCATTAATATTCACCTAATATACACTAATATATGTATTGATCAATGTATAATTATTATTTTAAAAAATCATTATTTAATAACAAAGCATAAACTGTGTGAAAAAATGCAATAAATAACATGTTTATATAATATTAAATGATATTCAGTCCATAAATATACAATGAGTCAGACAAAGGAGAAGGTAACATCACCAATAGGGCTGCCCTGAAGAAATCCAGGGCCTCATAATTTGGCAAAATGTATGTAATTTTGTTCCCCCAATGCCTGTATCTGATATGATATAGCTACATCAATGTCATGCACCTAAAGGTTAGTCATTGACTACAGTACTAATAGAACACGGAGAAGCACCATCTGCTGCTTAAAGGGGTATTCCCATAAAGACAAGATCTTAAATATACTCAAGATACAAAATAAAAGCATTCATAATTCAAGTTATTAACAAAACGACAGCATTTTACAGGATAAATTCCAACCTGTCCTGGTGTACCACAATGCGGTTTTGGCCCCTGGACCAATCCGAATCTAGGGTGGCAGACATGCGCGCACGATGAGCTGAGCTCTTCATTGCATTGGTCCCCACCGTGAATCTTCTTACTTTAGGGTCGGAGGACTATTGTTCTCTGTCTGACGTTGCAATGACTCCTTCTGCCTCCTGCTCCAACCTTGCAACTCTAGAGAGCTCACAAAACACACGAGACACTTGTTATCGGCAAGCAACACATTGTGAAGAGAGTAAATTCTACAAGCTACAGGCAATAAAGTCTTTTATCCTGGGGAGGGGAAGGGAGGCATATAGCAGAGCAGATCTGTATGTCATGGCTGTTTAGCAGAGCTGAGATATGTTTATAATGCATCTCATAGATCTCACATCTCTCATCTATGATATTCTCATCTCTCTTTCTATAGGTCAGATATAGTAGAGTCCAGAAGCTAAATGAAAAGTATATAAACCTGTATCCCTGATAATATAAGTACATTGTCAACACACTGCATCTCATAGCACTAGTGGAATCATGAGTGTGGCTTAGAGAGTCCTCGCCACACTCTGTAGTTTACACTGACCGACACGACCATCAATGAAACAACTAAATAAAAGAGTAAAATTGTAGTAAGGGGTTAAAAATTATCTTTATTATGTAGACATCACGAGGGGTTTGAAATTTAGAATTTCTTTGTGGGCAAGCCCTTTAAAGTGTCAAGCCAGATTGTTTGCAGCAGTTGAAGTCGGGTATCAGCGTGTAAGAGTTCGGTAGTGGAGAGTGTGCAGCCGGAGTGTGTGCTCCTTATAGCACCACAATGCACCTATAGTCATTGTAGGTGTAAAGGTTTAAAAGGAGAAAGTGGTCTATTGGTGGGGTCCAAAAGGATGGCGCAACACAGAGGTGAGTATACTAAAAGTTTTTTATTCAAGGTCTTTTAAAACACAACGTGTTTGGGGTGTTCTACCCCTTTCTCAGTGAAAAAAGACAAATGTCAAGAAAGTGTGTCGCCAAGGAGGAAGCCACACTTTCTCTGCATTGTCTTTGTTCACTTGAGAAAGGGGTAAAACCCCAAAACCGCATTGTGTTTTAAAGACCTTGAATAAAATTTTTAGTAATACTCACCCTCTGTGTGCATCCTTTCGGACCCCAACAATAGCCATACAACCATACAAAAATTATCACCACAAAGCCTACAATAGTGTGGCCTATCTGCAGCACAACCTAAAACGTGAGCACAATCTACAGCTTTATGTCCATTTGTTACCCCCTAGATGTCACAATATTAGCGCTTTTCCTGTCCCTTTCTTGCCACTTTCTATACCCCAATAGGAAGGAAAGGCAGGGAAAAGAAAGACACCGGGAACATTTATTTTAATAAACATATGATAAAGTTTACTGTAATCATCATCTGTGGTCATCCAAAGTTAGTAAAACGTCCAAATTGAATATTTAAAAATAATAAAAAAGTATGTTTTTGGCTTTGGTGATAAATATTGGATAACGCATTACGTTGTACATTATTGTAACCATGATGGAAATCTTTCCCTCGATGGTTTGTTTTAATCCCTAGGCGTTCCCAGGACGCGATAGTAAAATGTCTAAAGCGCACGGGGACGTGCTAAGAACGTCCTGCCTTCTGGGGCACCAGCTCACAAAAGGTAAGCCGTACGCACCAAGCAGCGACGGTCGCTGTCAATCACAGCGAACAGGCCGCGCTAAACACCCGCGATGGAGCCGACTATGATCGCGGGTGTTGTTAACCCTTACACGCCACGGTCAAGCGCTATGACGCGCATGGTAAGGGTGTTGGCGCCTATGGATACGATCACCCCTGCGCCGCTTACCGGGGGATCCGATTCCTCTTGGGACGCTCCAATGTCTGCACATGTGCTTGGTCTGACATGCAAACTTTTGAGCATGGCCTGATGCCTCAGAAGTTTTTACACTGCCTTAGAAAAATAGTGATGTAGGCAGGTTTGAACTTAAACCAGTGATCAGGACATACTGGGTCAATTGTTGTTATAAGTAAAAAAAAGTGATAAAAACTAAAACGAATACCATTAGCATAAATAATAAATATATACATTAAAAAATAAGCCCCCTAAAAAGGTTCCACTTCTCCTTAAAAACAAAACTTAAAAAGTATAAAAAACCAACAAAACCAAAAAAAAAAAAAACCTGCAATATGTTGGTATGCGCGCGTCCGTCAACAATCTGTATAATAAAACAGAACTTGTACTGGACTCACGGTACGGTAAACGCCGGTCTTAAAAAAAACCCGCAAAAAGTCAGAAACAAATAAAGATAAATTTTAATCTAACACACATAGAAAAAGCTCTAAAACGTAATTTAAAAATCTTATGTGCTCCTAAAATAAAGACCACTAAAAGACAAACTCTTGCTGAAAAATAAAGCCCGTAAACAGATTTGTCAGCCGAGAAAAATAAAAAAGTTATGCATATATGAAAAAATGGTGATGCTAAAATGAAACAAATTTTCTCACCAAATAGTCATTTATTCAGTACCAATTGAATAATAATACAACAAAAAACACCCACTATTTTGGTACCCTGCGTCCGTAAACAATCTGCATAATAAACAGATCATTATAGATGGCAAAGTAACTCCATCATAAAAAATAAAAGCCCCCCCAAAAAGATAGTTTTCAATTAAATACCCATATAAAAAGGCTATACAAAGTAATTTAAAAAAATGTATGCACTCTAAAAATAAGACCACTAAAAGGAACATTCCTCTCGCAAAAAACTAAGCCTCTTAATCCAGATTTGTGAGGGACGAAGAAATAAAAAAGTTTGCATCAAAAGTGCTGGTGATGCTAAAATTAAAACTTTTTGCACCAATTACTTTCTTGCAGTAAAAATGGGAAAAAAATAGAAAATCTATATAAAATGAAGGTCTTTCGTAATCAATGGCGACCATAGAATAAAAATAAAATATTCTATTTTTTGGAGGTTACCGGCCAAAAAAAACCAAATAAAAATTTTCCCAAAAAATTGATGATTTTCATTTCCTCTCACCACACACAGAGTTAGTAAATCTCACAATTAGTTATAGATGCCAAAAAATTATGTACCAAAAAGGTGCAATCTCATGGGAAAAAGAAATAAGCCTGTACCAATGGGAAATAGCAAATTGATGCTGGATGGCGCCTCCTTCCTTTATTGCACGGTGTGCGCCATATAGCAGGTACCACCACATAGGGGTAAAGCTTGTTACTCGGGAGGAACGGATTGGGCATCAAACACTTTGTGGAGCCTTCGGCCCGCCCCCTGATTTCTATCACATGTTAGCCAGCACAGCTGCACAAAAATCCGATCGTGTGCAAAAAAATCTCAGTGCAAACCCCTGTTAAATACCTGTCAAAGCTGCTCAAATCCCAAAAACCGTGTACTGTCTGACGAAAGTGTGATCCACGACCCCCTAGTAAATAAGCCCTAGTGATCCATACCAGCTGTATGATATCTATTCAGCTTTGAACTTTGAATACGCTTTTCAGAGGAATACAGAGCTCAGTTGGGTGCCTGTTGTAGCATTAATATTCCACCTAATATACACCTAATATATGTATTTATCAATGTATAATTATTATTTTAAAAAATCATTATTTAACTACAAAGAATAAACTGTGTGAAAAAATGCAATAAATATACATGTATATATACATATAAATGTATTCAGTCATAAATAATACAAATTGAGTCAGACAAAGGAGAAAGGTAACATCACCAATAGGGCTGCTATGAAGAAATCCAGGGCCTCATAAATTTGGCAAAATGTATGTAAATTTTTGTTCCCCAATGCCAGTATCTGATATGCATATAGCTTACATCAATGTCATGCACACTAAAGGTTATTCATTGACTACAGTACTAATAGAACTCAGGGAGAAGCGCCATCTAGCTGCTTAAAGGGGTATTTCCACAAAGACAAGATTCTTAAATATACTCAAGATAACAAAATAAAGCATTCTATAATTCAATGTTATTAACAAAACGACAGCATTTTAAAGATAAAATTCCAACCTGTCCTGGTGTACACAATTTCGGTTGCCCCTGGACCCAATCCTGAATCTAGGGTCGGCAGACATATTGCTCTCCTGCCTGACGCTGCACTGAGCTGAGCTCTTCACTGCAGTGGTCCCCACCGTGAATCTTCTTACTTTAGGGTCGGGAGGACATATTGTTCTCCTGTCTGACGTAGCAATGAGCTCCTCTCTGCCTCCTGCTCCCAACCTTGCAACTCTAGACGAGCTCACAAACACACAGAGACACTTTGTATCGGCAAGCAACACATTGTGAAGAGAGTAAATCTACAAGCTACAGGCAGATAAAGTCTTTATCCTGGGGAGGGGAAGGGAGGCATATAGCAGAGCAGATCTGTATGTCATGGCTGTTATAGCAGAGCTGAGAATATGTGTTATATGCATCTCATAGATCTCATCATCTCTCATCTATGATATTCTCATCTCTCTTTCTATAGGTCAGATACTAGTAGAATGTCCAGAAGCTAAATGAAAGTGTATATAAACCTGTACCCTGATAATCTAAGTACATTGTCAACACACTGCATCTCATAGCACTAGTGGAATCATGAAGTGTCGGCTTAGAGCGTCCCTGCCCACACTCTGTAATTTTACACTGACCATCACTGACCATCAATGAAACAGCAATAAAATAAAAGAGTAAAATTGTAAAGTAAGGGGGTTAAAAATTATCTTTATTATGTAGACATCACTAGGGGTTTGAAATTTGAGAATTTTCTTTTGTGGGCAAGCCCCTTTAAAGGTGTCAAGCCAGCATTGTTTGCAGCAGTTGAAGTCGGGTATCAGCTGTGTAAGAGTTCTGTATGGAGAGTGTGCAGCCGGAGTGTGTGCTCCTTATAGCACCACAATGCACCATATAGTCATTGTATGTGTAAAGGTTAAATAAGGAAGAAAGTGGTCTATTGTTGGGGTCCCCAAAAGGATGGCGCACACAGAGGTGAGTATACTAAAGTTTTTTTTATCAAGGTTCTTTTAAAAACCACGTGTTTCGGGGTGTTCTACCCCTTTCTCAAGTGAAAAAAGACAAATGTCAAGGAAAGTGTGCCCAAGGAGGAAGCCACACTTTCCTCTGCATTTGTCTTTTGTTCACTTGAGAAAGGGGTAGAAACCCCAAAACGCATTGTGTTTTAAAGACCTTGAATAAATTTTTTAGTATCTCCACTCTGTGTGCGCATCCTTTCGGACCCCAACAATAGAACCATACAACCATACAAAAATTAATCACCACAAAGCCTACAATAGTGTTGTGCCTATCTGCAGCACAACCTAAAACGGTGAGCACAATCTACAGCTTTATGTCCATTTGTTACCCCCTAAGATGTCACACTATTAGCGCTTTCTCCCTGTCCTTTCTTGCCACTTTCTATACCCCAAATAAGGAAGGAAGGCAGGGGAAAAGAAAGACACGGGAACATTTTATTTAATAAAACATATTATAAAGTTTACTATTAATCATCATCTGTTGGTCAATCCAAAATGTTAGTAAAAGTGAACACTCAAAATATAAGCTAATGTGTAATTAGTTGTTATTTAAAATTTTGCTCCCCTTAGCAGAAAATGCTGGTGACATAGACTGTAATGAAGAATTAAAATGCTACTGGCCCTTTAATCAGTCCGTTAATTTCCTCCGCGCGGTCCGTAGCAGGACAGAAGATGGCCGCTGGTCACATGTCCACATCACATGTCCTGAACCTGCCTGGGCAGGTCATGTGATCACCACTATGTTTGGCTGTAGTTGGTTGGTTGCAGTGCATCCAGTATGGCCAGTGTTGTGGTGATGGCAGTTACACATCATTACTATGGTAACGGAGCAAGAAAATCTGTTAGATCATCACTGGGAGCAGAGCCTGAGAGGTAGGAGGAGTTACTGAGAACTAAAGGATCATGGAACTTGTATTTTCCAGTGGCGGCCATCTTGGTGATAACTCCACCTACTTTAGAGAGGCCATAAATTTTGTAAATCATAAAAACAAACTATTTAAGCTCCGTTTTGTGACTAATGACATTGAGTATTGCTGTATTCATTTATTTATATCATCATGGGTTTTTGTGTCAGACGTTCATATTCCCGGAATACCCCTTTAATCATCATCTGTTGGTCAATCCAAAATGTTAGTAAAACTCAAATCTGAATATTTAAAAAAGTAAAAGTATGTTTTTGGCTTTTGTGAATAAATATTGAATAACTATTAGTGTACATTATTGTTAACATGATGAAATCTTTCCCTCTCGCATGTTTGTTTTAATCCCTAGGCGTACCAGGACACTATAGTAAATGCTAAGTGCACGGGGACGTGCTATAACGTCCTGCTTCTGGCACCAGCTCACAAACGGAGCCGGCACCAGAAGCAGCGACTGTCAGCTGTCAATCACAGCTGACAGCCTGCGCCAACACCCGCGATAGGAGCCGACTCTGATCGCGGGTGTTAACCCCTTACACGCCACGGTCAAGCATGACTGCAGCATGTAAGGGTGTTTGCGCTATGGATCGGATCCCCCTGCGCCGCTTACCGGGGGATCCGATCCTCTTCTGGACTGCTCCAAGGTCTGCCATGTGCCTTCCGGGTCTGACTGTAAACTTTCTGAGCATGCGCCTGCATGCTCAGACATTTTGAACTTAAACCAGTGATCAGAGCATCACTGGGTCAAGTTTTTTTTATAAGTAAAAAAAAGTGAAAAACACTAAACACTACACATTAGAATAAAAAAAAATAAATACATTAAAATATAAGCCCCTAAAAGGTCACTTTCCCATAAAAACACTTAATAAAGTATAAAAAACACAAAAACGCAAAAAAACCTGCATATTTGGTATTGCCAAACTGTTACTGGACCTGCAAGGTAAACGCCGGTGAAAAAACCTGCAAAAATGTTCAGAAAAAAGATCAATTTTAATTAATACCCTATAAAAAATGCTATAAAAAGTAATTTAAAAAATGTTATGCACTCTAAAATAAGACCACTAAAAAGAACAATCCTTCTCGCAAAAAATAATCCCTTAATCAGATTTGTGAGGCGAAAAATAAAAAAGTTATGCATACAAAAGATGGTGATACTAAAATTAACAACTTTTTTGCCAAATTACTTTCTATTCAGTAAAAATGGGAAAAAATAGAAAATCTATATAAATGAGGTCTTTTCGTAATCATGGCGACCCATAGAATAAAAATAATATTCTATTTTTATGGTATGGTTAACGGCCAAAAAAAACCACATAAAAATTTTCCCAAAAATTGATGATTTTCATTTCCTTCACCAACAAAGAGTTAATAAAATCTCACCAATTAGTTATAGATGCCAAAAAATTATGTACCAAAAAAGTGCATCTCATGTGGCAAAAGAAATAAGCCTGTACAATGTGACATAGCAAATCTGATCTGGATGGCTCCTCCTTCCCTTCTATGCCCGGCCGTACGCCCATACAGCAGGTTACCACCACATATGGGGTAGCGCTGTACTCGGGAGGAATTGGGTATCAAACTTTGTGGAGCCTTTTTTAAATTAAATCCATTGTAAATGCTTAATTTTCCACCCAAAATGAGTGTATTGTGAAAAAACATTAAAATTCGCAGACTGCACCTCCATTTTGTTTTAATCCCAATTTTTTGCAAATTTTTTCTTTTTTCTTAACTACACTCAAAATGCATTCCAGTTGACATTTGAAGTCTCTTGCACAAAAACTATCTCTCAATCCCCAGAGTTCGCGTCCAAAGAGACCCTTGAGACACACAAGTGGTAAAAAGAACCCGACTCCTTAAGGGGGTATTCTCATGTGGAACTCGCAGTAGTGCTAAGGTTTTCGGAATCTGACCATTATAAACAATGCAGTGCAATAGAGGTTATTGAAAAAAAAGTTGCCTCGTATGTGAAGAATAATTTCCAAAATGTAGCATGTTGCCTTCAAACGAGATAGCTTCTACGATACGGGCCACCCCTGTGACTTGAAGGTGCAAGACAACAAACAACTCTGTGTTTGCGGTTGAAAGTCCAACATGGTATCTAGGCATATCCTACCAGCCGTTGCCGTGGGTAATGCTGAATTCCCTGAATACCTGGTGGTCCGCGCGGACTTTATAGCGAAAGTTGGCCACCAAGCTGCCAAGTGTGAACGTAGTGCCGCAAAAGTTCCGGAGGATCTCGCTGGTTTGACTGAAGGCACACATACACTACTAGATTTGTAGAAATATCCGTATCACACAGGAAGCATTTTTTTAATTAACAATCCATTTGAAGAAATGTCGGTATATATGGAACATCGATTCTTTAAATGTAAATGCCCAGATGGGATACCCCTTTACGGCAAAAAGAGGCTGTCTGGTCTCTTCTGTGTCAAAAAGCACGCGACACCATAAACAAACAACTGTTAAGGATAAACATTTTCCTGACATCTCCAGAGAAAAAAATGAGCGCTTTGTCTTGTTAACATCTTTCTCCTGAAAGTATGTTTTTGAAGGCCTATTTTGTGTCAAGGTCTCATTCGTTTGATCAGCACAGTTTGTGTGAGAGGTCATTTTAAAGGGAAAATAATTGACTTTTTGCCATTAACTTGACATTGTTTTTGTTCACTCTTTCTAAATATTTGAAGCTAATACAGACTGCCACTATAAAAACTGTAGTTTATTATTAGTAGGTCTAATTATTTCTTCCAGCGTTGTTGCCTATTGAGTTCTGTGTACACAAGGATTTAAATTACAGGGAAATTGGTCATTGACTCATTGTTAATATTTTAAGTATTTTAACCTAGGTACAAAAACTTGGTCGGAGTATACAGAATCATATGTGCTTAGCATAGTTTACAGAGGAATTAACTATAAATATCCAGGATACTTCTGGCACAAAACTGATTTTGCACAGATAAAATTTTGCATCAAGTGATACAGCCAAAATGAGGGGGAATTGTATCAAAAACACATCATGGCAAAAGTCTCAAAAATTTTCCTTCTAAAATAAACTTTTACAATTATGCTAAAGAGCTCCTGGGGTGTTTCCAGAGCCCTTCTTAACTGCAGATTCACGGGCTGTTACACTGTGAGCACATCCCCTCTCACTGTGTGCAGCAGCTTTGTCTGCTGCAGGGAGATTACATTAGGCAGAGGGAGGGGAGGGAGGAAGTGCTGAGCAGGAACAGGTTAGAAGCTGCGGCATGGAGGGGTTCTGGTAACACTCCCTGGAGCCCTTCAAGCTCATTGGTATAATTTTAAAAGTTAATTTTAGAAGGCAGAAGAAGGCCCTGGATAACAAATTGAAGAAGATTACCACAGTCAAGGTCCCTGGATCTATGAGTAAGTGTCCCTGGTTTATCATGCTTGATTTTGATGATAGATTTTGATGGTTGATGTCAATGGATCAATCTGGTACTTTTTTTTTCTTTCTAAGACCATCCCGCTTTGCAGCGGGCTCTGGTGAAAACCAGGTGCCAACTAGATTCCGGTCCCAGGTGTCGGCTAGGACCACCTCCCACGGTGGTCCAGAGGAGCCACTGAACCCGAATCCTGACAGTTTAGTAATATATGTCATTCAGCCTAATAGTTATAGACAGCAGGAGCTCTGGCATTGTGCACCTACCTTGCCCGTCTCCTGGATCAAGCATCACAGCAATGTTCCAATTACAGAATTAGCTTTTTGTCACCACATCCTAGATGCCAAAGCTGTACTTGTTATGGTCATAGTAGGGTGAAAATGCCACTTTATAGGTTCCCTTTAGTTATGTCTCTGTGAGCATTCGAAAGTACATTTAAATACGACCATATTAAGCTATATTTGGGTTATGCCATCAGAAAATATTATTTGTAGGATAAAGGACAGAATAGGTTATACCACTTGACACTTCAGATATATTCATGAAACATTATCTCACTGAAGATGACTTTTGCTTTGATCTTCTAATGACCTTCTGATCATATAGTCCTGTCATATTTAGCTGATACATTTTCCACCATTTAGATGCAGAACCCCTTCAGTGTAGTCCAGTCAGTCTCCTTCAGATTTTTACAAGCAGGAACAAGACCATTACGACAAATGAATGTAGACTGGACCAGGCACAACTGACACCATTGAAAATGTAAGAAAAGGGCACAACTTAATGCATTTAGACATTGTAAACACTGCTTGTTGTTTTAGCTTTTTACGATAATCTTCACCATTTAAGCTGAATCATAGCAAAACTTAGGTTCCAAATAAATGTCACTTTAGAATGGAAGATTTAAAACATTCCAGAGTGAAAAACATTTATATAAGATGCAAACTCTGACAAATGAAAACGGAGGCAAAAATATTACCTTATTCAAACTGCATATTTTTATTTGTTTAATGGACTGACTTATAATGCTATGCATTAGTACAGGTCACTGAAAAAAATATGTGCATGCATGAATGAATACATTACAGTTTGCCACAATTCACCCTGTATGATATTTTATTGTTGATGCTATAAATATGCATACACTATATGCCAAAACATTAAAAAATTACGAAATTGACACTTCTTTTTTCATTTCTGCACCTCTCACCTGATTCAAAAGTATATCTAAGAATTCCAGAGTGTGAATCACACAATTCCATTTGCTCTCATGAAACAGTATCGTGAATGTTAGATTCCTCTAATATTCTATTGCCCATCAAGCTTTAGGAGAGCATCAAATGGTAAGCAAGGGATTATACCATCTCCGCCTGCTGGGAGGACAGTGAAAACTATTTTCACTTTATTCTCTGTATATTCTCTATATGCAATTAGGATGCTACAATTCATCATTTAAACTTGTGTAAGCTATAATGATAATAATAATTAAGTGTATTGGGAGATTGTGCACCCCTCCTTGGAGAACCTGTGTGGTGCAGTCCATTCAATTACATAATCAGAAAAGCAATATTAAAGGGGTTTTCCCATGAAAGAAAATTCTCTAATTTCAATCCCCTAGTGATGTTAACATAATAAAGCTAATTTTTAATCCTTTACTTCACAAATTTACTCAGTGCTATTGGCGTTTTAGCTCCTATCACTCAGTGATGGTCAGTTCAAAAATCCAGGGTGTGGGCAGGGACTCTCTAGGCATTAACATTATGATCCATCTAGTTCTGTGAGCTGACAGTGTGGTTAGATTATCAGGGTACAAGGTTTATATACACTTTAATTTACCTTCTGCACATTGTACTAGTATCACATAGAAAGAGAGATAAGACAGACCAGAGATGAGCGATCCATGAGATGCCTATTGTACACAATGACAGTCAGCTCTCCTACATCTTCGTTGTGCATGTATACTGGACAGGCTTGGTTGTGCATGTATACTGCTTAGGCTTGGTTGTGCATGTATAGTGGATGGGCATGGTTGTGCATGTTTACTGGACAGACTTGGTTGTGCATGTGTACTGGATGGGCATGGTTGTGCATGTATAGTCGACAGGCTTGGTTATGCATGTATACTGCTTAGGCTTGGTTGTGCATGTATAGTGGATGGACATGGTTGTGCATATATACTGGACAGACTTGGTTGTACATGTATACTGGACAGGCTTGGTTGTGCATCTATACTGCACAGTATAACGCCTGCCCTGCCTCAGTGAGCATGTATACTGGATGGGCCTGGATGTGCAAGAGTACTATAACCCCTCAGTCTCATTTGCATAATTTGCATAATAAAGCCTTTTTTTCTTAAAAACAAGTACATAGGAAGCTTAACCCCTTCACGCTCTTAGGCGGATATATCCTGCAGCAGAAGTATGGGTGTATGAAGAGGGCTCACAGGCTGAGCCCTCTTCATACAGAGATGGGCTTTGCTGCATATTGCAGCAAAGACCCATCACTATCACTGGCAGTCGCCATGTTTCTTGAGATGATTGCTCCCCCGAACGTCATCGGGGGCTGCGATCAGTTGCCATGACAGCCTCGGGTCTTCGTCAGAACCAAGGCTGCATGGTTTCAGGAGATTTGTTACAATGAACCAGTGGCTCATTGTAATGAATCATATGCAAAAACTCTATATACTGCAATACAGTAGTATTGCAGTAAGTGGTAGGAACGATTGGACCATCTAGGGTTAATGTACCCTCATGGGTCTAAGAAATAGTGAAAAAAATTAATAAAGTATTAAAAATTCAAATCACCCCCCATTCCCTAGAACTGATATAAAAACACACTGGGTATCTCCACGCCCCAAAATGCCCGATCTATCAAAATATAAAAACAGTTGCCGGCGGTGACCTCAAACGAGAAATGGCGCCCAAATGTTCAAAACGCAACTTTCACACCTTTTTCGATGACATAAAAAAATATCAAAATGTTGCACAGCCTTCAAAAAGGTAGCAATGAAAACATCAGCTCATTTCGCAAAAAAATGACACATCACACAGCTCCGGGCCCAAAGTATGAAAAGCATCAGAAGATGGCAATTTTTTTTTTTCATTTTTCGTACACATTCGTTTAATTTTTGAAAATGTATTAAACCGTAAAAAAAAACCTATATAAATTTGGTATCACCGTGATCGTGTTATTTGGAGCGCAGAGAGAAAGTCGTAAAAACTGAGCCCACAAGAATGTTGCATTTTTTAAAACAATTCTTCCACATTTGGAATTTTTTTCCTGCTTCCCATTATACGGCGTGTAATAATAAATAGCATCATTGGAAAGTAAAAATTTGTTACTTTACACAGCTCTGTACACGGAAAAATGAAAAAGTTATGGATTTTTGAAGGTGGAGAGCGAGAAACGAGTAAATAAAAACCCTGCGTCCTTAAGGGGTTAAAGAAGAGCGGATCCTGACACAGGTGCTTGGTTTACAATTCTTGATCTTGATGGTAGATTTCCTTTAACGACAGGGACTGTAAGCACCACAAGTGCCTAGGGCAGCTTCAACGCTAAATACAGTCCTGGAAGTGCTGATGTCCACAGAAAAGCTGGCAACAGATAATAATTTTTAGCATAATGAAGCTTCATAATTTGTCCAAATAAAAAGGTTTTTCTTTCTTACTACACTTTCAAAGTATTGCCTCCTGATTGATTGATCATCCATTTTGTAGGAGTATTTGGTGAAGGGTCGTTACTCTGTCCAGCAGGTACAGTTGTTGCAGTCTCTAGTTGCTCATGTAATGCTTTGCTAAGAGAATATGTGCTAGATAACAAAGAGCTCAGGGATGGGTAAATCTAACAATGCCGTATTAGAGGAGACCGGAAGCTGTAAATTACGGAAATATCTGTTTCTCACTCTCGGCACTTCTTATATGTACATGGTAAGCAGGAGAGAGCTCCAGCATGGGAGTGTTTTAATAGGTTGTCACTTTAATTCCTTCGCACACCAGCTAACTTATATGTTCCTCTGCTGGGTGTCTCCTCTAACGGCTACAGCTAATACCGCTGAAATCTCACACTCTCAGTATAATTTCCATCAGGCTCTGCAAGTGGTGACTGAGTTTAGCTTGTGTATCGCAAAATTCTGAAATCACTCTTTGGCTTTACTTAAAAACAACATTGTAATAGTTAAATTCAATTGCAACATACATTTAAAAAGTAAGTACAATGGTTTCCTCTGGTATAAGAGACTGATTTGATAATGCTTGCTGGACTGTAAGGTTTTTTGGTGATAGATCATTTTCATTGCACTCCATCTGCCATGCAGCACATTTCCTCAAATGCTCTTCACCAAAATTTGATTCAATCCAAATGAATTCTTCACAAATCATGCAATAATAACACTATAGCAACCTCTTAAAATAGCGTGTTGTCAACCAGTGATGACGACCCATCACATGACAGCCTGGAGCCTTTGTAAGACTGCAGGGGCTGTCATTCACCAGTAGATCTGCCATTGAAGGTAGGTACTAGCTAACAGTGGTTCAAGTACCCTAAGGTGCTTAAAAATACTGTAAAAAAAAAAGAAAAAAAATGTAATCAATAAAAACAAATAAAATCATAGACATGTCACTTATTCCTGTATCCTAAAAGTTTAAATGTTTTAAAATCTATTAAAACATAATAAAAGCTATATATATTTGGTATCCCCCGATTGTGCTGACCCAAAGAAGAGTTGTCATTTGGGGTGCACAGTAAAAACTGTGAAAATAATGTCCACAAGAAAATGGTACAAATATGTTTCTTCTACAATTTCATTGCATTTGGAATTTTTTTTCCAGCCTACCAGTACACGTCATAGAATATGAAATACCCTACTCTCTCTATAGCCTTCTCTTTCCCTGCTCACACTGCTGACGGTCTGCTCTTACACTCTTGCAGCACGGCAAACTCTAAAATCATGCAGTATCAGGTTTTAAAGGGAATGTGATATTAAAGGGGCTGGTGACGAAAAATAATAAACATTTTTACTCATTTCTTTCCCTTCTCCTGTTCAGTTGCAGTGACACCACTTATAGATGGCTTCTGTTTGTATACAGCATCTGTTTGTAACATTTTGCTGATGCACCTCCCACTGCTGTATAGAGAGGCCGATGGTAGCTTGCAGCCTCGAAGCTGAGAGAAAGCACTGCAGGAGGTGAGTAAAAGTTGTTTGTTATTTTTACAGCACCCCTTCTTGGACATCTCCTTTAAAGTTAAGCCTGAAAAATAAGTTTTATCTGCAAGGCTCTTGGTTGCAGAGAAACTTAAACCACTGCGATAATGTAACTAACATGCTGAGACCAGTATCTGAGTACACCAGCCACATGGAGTGGTCAGTAACTAAAACAGAGGTGCTGCTGGAATGGAGAGAGGGTGGTGATAATTTGAATAATGATCCTTTATTATTTTTTGCCTTCATTAAATTTATCTTTGAGTTTCCTACTTCTCTTACTACTCTTGCATGTACAGTATGCTTCTGAGATGTTCTTTTGTGGCCACAAGGACTGCCAGTAAATACCAGTAAAAAGCACCATAGAATAATGTATTGAGAAATAACAAAGCCTAAGCAGGGCCGCCACTAGGAATTTTGGGGCACCTGACTGGAAGATTTTTGTGGGCCCTCCACCGATGTCCATTCCCACATTGATACATAACATTATGCACAATTTTTTTTACCAAAACATTTTTGAGCCATGACAGGACCCTACTCTACTGCACATGCTAATGAAATGTTAATGAAATGTTCACCACCGATGGCCCCCTTTAATAAAATGTCCTGCCAGATGCCCTCTTTAATGAAATGTCCACCCCAGATGGCCCCCTTTAATGAAATGTCCTGCCAGATGCCCCCATTAATGCAATGTCCACCCCAGATGCCCCCTTTAATGAAATGTCCTGCCAGACACCCCCTTGAATGAAATGTCAACCCCAGATGCCCCCTTTCAATGAAATGTCCTGCCAGATGCCCTCTTTATACTGACCTTTCCGCTTCTTCTCCCTGGCCCCACGGTTCTGTCTTCTCTTTGCGGCTCCGTCTTCTCCTCGCAACAGTCGGACGTCATAGTGTAATGGCCCACGTGGCACATACAATACCGTGACACTGCCACTTCATACTGATGCGCCCAGGCCGGAAGATACAATACCGTGACACTGCCACTTCATACTGATGCGCCCAGGCCGGAAGAGCAAAAGAGGGAGCCGCAAGGGCGGGGACAAAAAGCCGGAAGGTTAGTACAGATTTTTTTTTTCTCAAGGGTGGGCCCCTGAACACAGTCCCGCTTAAACCTCCATGATGGCGGCCCTGAGCCTAAGAGTTAAAGACTAGAGATGAGCGAGCACTAAAATGCTCGGGTACTCGTTATTCGAGACGAACTTTTCCCGATGCTCGAGTGCTCGTCTCGAATAACGAGCCCCATTGAAGTCAATGGGAGACTCGAGCATTTTTCAAGGGGACCAAGGCTCTGAACAGGGAAGCTTGGCCAAACACCTGGAAACATCAGAAAAGGATGGAAACACCACGGAAATGGACAGGAAACAGCAGGGGCAGCATGCATGGATGCCTCTGAGGCTGCTTTGGGATATGGCGGGTGAGGGGAATGTAAACAGATGCGCAAGAAGCACTGAAATAATATCGGTTAATCATAAAAGTTTGCCAGAGCGCTGTCAGTCGACAGGCGTGTACGCTTATCGGTGATGATGCCACCAGCTGCACTGAAAACCCGCTCGGACAAGACGCTAGCGGCAGGGCAGGCAAGAACCTCCAAGGCGTACAGCGCCAGTTCGTGCCACATGTCCAGCTTTGAAACCCAGTAGTTGTAGGGAGCTGTGTGATCA
This sequence comes from Engystomops pustulosus, assembly GCA_019512145.1. NCBI lineage: Eukaryota > Metazoa > Chordata > Amphibia > Anura > Leptodactylidae > Engystomops > Engystomops pustulosus. Next base: position 148,775,000 of record CM033642.1, read on the forward strand.
TTTAGGACGATGGTATGGTCAGCTACGTACTCCCTCACCATCTTTCTGTAAAGATCAGCCCTACTCTGCCGAGACTGGGGACAGGTGACAGTGTCTTGCTGGGGTGACATAAAAAATGCATAAAGTACTATAGGTAGAGCCAGTGGGCCCTGTCAAAAAATAGCCAGTTTCCTCTGCTTTACTGTACAAAGAGGAGGAGAAGGAGGAAAATGAGGAGGAGGAGGAGTGGATAAATTATTCAGGTTGAGCTTCCTTCACCTGGTGGAGATTGGAAATTATGACAGGTGACAGTGCCTTGCTGGGGTGACATAAAGCTGGCAAAAGCCTTGTAAAGCGTACCCTTGCCAGTGCTGGACAAGCTGCCAGCTCGCCTACTCTCCCTCGCTACTTGTCCCGCAGAACTACGCACTCTGCTGCTAGCGCTGTCAGAAGGGAAATACTGTTTCAGCTTGTGCACCAGGGCCTGCTGGTATTCATGCATTCTCACACTCCTTTCCTCTCCAGGGATGAGAGTGGAAAGATTTTGCTTGTACCGTGGGTCCAGGAGAGTGAATACCCAGTAAACGGTGCTGGAATAAATTCTTTGAACGCGAGGGTCACGGGATAGGCAGCCTAGCATGAAATATGCCATATGCGCCAGAGTCCCAACTCTCAAAAATTCACTCCCCTCACTGGCCTGACTGTCCATCTCCTCCTCCTCCAACTCCTCCAACTCCTCCAACTCCTCTTCTTCTGCCCATACACGCTGAACAGTGAAGGTCTGAGCAATGCTCCCCTCTTGTGTCTCGCCAACATTCTCCTCCTCTTCCTCCTCATCCTCCTCCACCTCCTCCGATATGCGCTGAGAAACAGACCTGAGGGTGCTTTGGCTATCAACAAGGGAATCTTCTTCCCCCGTCTCTTGTGACGAGCGCAAAGCTTCCGACTTCATGCTGATCAGAGAGTTTTTCAACAGGCCAAGCAGCGGGATGGTGAGGCTGATGATGGCGGCATCGCCACTGACCATCTTTGTTGACTCCTCAAAGTTACTCAGTACCTGACAGATATCAGACATCCACGTCCACTCCTCATTGCAGACTTGAGGAAGCTGACTGACCTGACTACCAGTTCTGGTGGAAGTTGACATCTGGCAGTCTACAATCGCTCTGCGCTGCTGGTAAACTCTGGGTAACATGGTTAATGTTGAATTCCACCTCGTGGGCACGTCGCACAACAGTCGGTGAGCGGGCAGTTGGAGGCGGCGCTGCGCTGCCCTGAGAGTGGCAGCATCTGTGCTGGACTTCCTGAAATGCGCACAGATGCGGCGCACCTTCGTGAGAGCGGTGCCAGCCACAGATCAGTCTGCGCCGTGATGCCCTGTAATAGTTCTTGGGCGGTGTGCCTTTTATCGCCTAGGCTCAGCAGTTTGAGCACCGCCTGCTGTCGCTTAGCGACGGCACTGCTGCTGTGCCTAGAGCTACCGACTGATGGCGCCATGCCCACGGAGGGTAATTCGGAGGAGGAGGAGGTGGAGGAGGAGGAGGCATAGTAGGCCTGAAACACCTGGACCGAGGTAGGCCCCGCAATCCTCGGTGTCGGCAGTATATGACCAGCCGCAGGGTCAGACTCGGTCCCAGCCTCCACCAAGTTAACCCAATGTGCCGTCAGCGATATATAGTGGCCCTGCCCGGCAGCACTCGTCCACGTGTCCGTGGTCAGGTGGACCTTGTCAGAACCGAGGTACAGTTGTTGCAGTCTCTAGTTGCTCATGTAATGCTTTGCTAAAAGAATATGTGCTAGATAACAAAGAGCTTAGGGATGGGTAAATCTAACAATGCCGTATTAGAAGAGACCGGAAGCTGTAAATTAAGGAAATATCTGTTTCTCACTCTCGGCACTTCTTATATGTACATGGTAAGTAGGAGAGAGCTCCAGCATGGGAGTGTTTTAATAGGTTGTCACTTTAATTCCTTCACACACCAGCTAACTTATATGTTCCTCTGCTGGGTGTCTCCTCTAACGGCTACAGCTACTACCGCTGAAATCTCACACTCTCAGTATAATTTCCATCAGGCTCTGCAAGTGGTGACTGAGTTTAGCTTGTGTATCACGAAATTCTGAAATCACTGTTTGGCTTTACTTAAAAACAACATTGTAAGTACAATGGTTTCCTCTGGTATAAGAGACTGATTTGATAATGCTTGCTGGACTGTAAGGTTTTTTGGTGATAGATCATTTTCATTGCACTCTGAGTCCATCTGCCATTCAGCACATTCTCCTCAAATGTTCTTCACCAAAATTTGATTCAATCCAAATGAATTCTTCACAAATCATGCAATAATAACACTATAGCAACCTCTTAAAATAGCGTGTTGTCAACCAGAGATGACGACCCATCACATGACAGCCTGGAGCCTTTGTAAGACTGCAGGGGCTGTCATTCACCAGCAGATCTGCCATTGAAGGTAGGTACTAGCTCACAGTGGTTCAAGTACCCTACAGTGCTTAAAAATACTGTAAAAAAAAGAAAAAAAATGTAATCAATTAAAACAAATAAAATCATAGACATGTCACTTATTCCTGTATCCTAAAAGTTTAAATGTTTTAAAATCTATTAAAACATAATAAAAGCTATATATATTTGGTATCCCCCGATTGACCCAAAGAAGAGTTGTCATTTGGGGTGCACAGTAAAAACTGTGAAAACAATGTCCACAAGAAAATGGTACAAATATGTTTCTTCTACAATTTCATTGCATTTGGAATCTTTTTCCAGCCTACCAGTACACGTCATAGAATATGAAATACCCTACTCTCTCTCTAGCCTTCTATTTCCCTGCTCACACTGCTGACGGTCTGCTCTTACACTCTTGCAGCACGGCAAACTGTAAAATCATGCAGTATCAGGTTTTAAAGGGAATGTGATATTAAAGGGGCTGGTGCTGAAAAATAATAAACATTTTTACTCATTTCTTTCCCTTCTCCTGTTCAGTTCCAGTGACACTACTTATAGACGGCTTCTGTTTGTATACAGCATCTGTTTGTAACATTATGCTGATGCTCCTCCCACTGCTGTATACAGAGGCCGATGGTAGCTTGCAGCCTCGAAGCTGAGAGAGAGCACTGCAGGAGGTGAGTAAAAGTTGTTTATTATTTTTACAGCACCCCTTCTTGGACATCTCATTTAAAGTTAAGCCTGCAAAATTAGTTTTATCTGCAAGGCTCTTGGTTGCAGAGAAACTTAAACCACTGCGATAATGTAACTAACATGCTGAGACCAGTATTTAAGTACACCAGCCACATGGAGTGGTCAGTAACTAAAAAATGGGTGCTGCTGGAATGGAGGGAGGGTCGTGATAATTTGAATAATGATCCTTTATTATTTTTTGCCTTCATTAAATTTATCTTTGAGTTTCCTACTTCTCTTCCATGCTCCAGAAACAGCCTTTCATGTACAGTATGTTTCTGAGATGTTCTTTTGTGGCCACAAGGACTGCCAGTAAATACCAGTAAAAAAGCACCATAGAATAATGTATTGAGAAATAACAAAGCCTAAGCAGGGCCGCCACTAGGAATTTTGGGGCACCTGACTGGAAGATTTTTGTGGGCCCTCCACCGGTGTCCATTCCCACATTGATACATAACATTATGCACAATTTTTTTTGCCAAAACATTTTTGAGCCATGACAGGACCCTACTCTACTGCACATGCTCACTCAGTATACAGACAGCCACTGCACGTGCCCACTTAGTATATAGGTGGCCCCTACACATACCCACTCAGTATACAGACAGTCCCTGCACATGCCCACTCAATATACAGATAGCCCCTGCACATGCCCACTCAGTGTATAGATACCCCCTGCACGTGCCCACTCAGTATACAGACAACCCCTGCAAGTTCCCACTGAGTATATAGACAGCCCCTTTACATGCCCACTCAGTATATAGACAGCCTCTGCACGTTTGCACTCAGTATACAGACAGCCCCTGCATGTGCTAACTCAGTATATAGATAGCCCCGGCACGTGCCCACTCAGTATATAGATAGATTTTGTACTTGCCCACTCAGTACATAGATAGACCCTGCACATGCCCACTCAGTATATAGATGGACCCTGCACGTGCCCACTCAGTACATAGATAGACCCTGCACGTGCCCACTCGGTATATAGATAGACCCTGCACGTGAAATGTTAATGAAATGTTCACCCCAGATGGCCCCCTTTAATAAAATGTCCTGCCAGATGCCCCCTTTAATGAAATGTCCACCCCAGATGCCCCCTTGAATGAAATGTCCTGCCAGACACCCCCTTGAATGAAATGTCAACCCCAGATGCCCCCTTTCAATGAAATGTCCTGCCAGATGCCCCCTTTATACTGACCTTTCCGCTTCTTCTCCCTGGCCCTACGGTTCTGTCTTCTCTTTGCGGCTCCGTCTTCTCCTCGCAACAGCCGGACGTCATAGTGTAATGGCCCACGTGACACATACAATACCGTGACACTGCCACTTCATACTGATGCGCCCAGGCCGGTAGATACAATACTGTGACACTGCCACTTCATACTGATGCGCCCAGGCCGGAAGAGCAAAAGAGGGAGCCGCAGGGGCTGGGACAAAAAGCCGGAAGGTGAGTACAGATTTTTTTTTTCTCAAGGGTGGGCCCTTGAACACAGTCCCGCTTAAACCCCCATGATGGCGGCCCTGAGCCTAAGACTAAAAGACTATTTCCTCTTAAGCAGAAATGTATGTGTGGATTCAAAATTGAATGCCTCATAATGTTACTTTAAAGATGAAAATATTTCACAATGTAAATTCCAATGAACCTCCTGAATGAACTCAGAGACATATAAGTACATGCCTACCTGGAAACTTTTTGATTCCCAAAAAAAGATCACGGCTGTTGTCCGTAGACAACAGAGCTGTATGGCTGTTCTTACGGCCAGAGATAGCCCATGCTCATCTTTTTTGTGGCCACGGCTTGGAACAGTGAGCACTCGTTGTGCTCACCATACCAAGCCTGGGAGCCATAGACAACTATGAGGGAAGTTGCGCCTGCCCACTCCCAGCCGTCTGCGCCCTCAACAGTATACGTATACTGTATGAGTTTATATATACTCTATGTATTAGTGTATAAATGTATATATGTGTGCATAAATGTGTGCATATAAGTGTATACATGTAAGTATGTGGGTGCGAGTATATCGAGTATATGAGTGTAGAACTTTATGTGTGTTTATATAAGTATATAAATGTGTGTATATATGAGTGTATAAATGTGTGTAATTGTATAAACATGTATTATTTTCTATGGAGAGGGGAGGGGTGAGCGATCATCTCTCCTCCTTTCCATAGTGCCCGATGTGTGCCGCTAGGCAACATTGTGAATGCAGCCTAAATATGTATATATTTTTTTAGGGGAAGGGGGCCATTAGAAATCCTTTATGGGGCCCAACCTCTCCTAGTTATGCCCCTGAATCAACCCCTACCCAGTAACATCCATCACCCCCCTGCCTATATACATCACTAATAAGAAGAAATACAAGAAAGAATTGTACTCACCCTCCGGCGTTCCCCGATGAGCGGCGACCTCCTCCTCTTCTCCTGCACTGTTTATGTACTGTCGCAGAGGGCACAGTGTGTAACGTCACTGCACCACATGTGTCAGGACGATGATGTCCTGCACGCTGTCGCAGGCTATGGCATAGCAGCGAACAGTACATATAGGGAACTGCTTCAGACAAAAGTGTACCAGCGAAGAGACAGATCCAGGTCTATAGTGCATGATTCAGGCTGCCATGCGACCACCTTAATTGCGCACACTTGGTGGGAAGCCCCTTAAGGGTAAAGTGGTGGGGGCCCTGCGGAGTGCGCCCCACGAGCCCATCCTTTAATTCAGCTCTGTTCATAGCAGTAAGAAGAAGCAATGGGAAAATCACATACCCTTACTCTCACTGTGGGTAAAGACGCTATGGGAGTTCCAACCCAGTTAGTCATTCGCACAGCTGTAAAAGATGTGGTGGGATAACCACACACCATTCCTCTCACTGCAGTTAAAGGCGCCGCTCAGGGTGTTCAGACCCAGGTAGTTATTCTTATAGCAGTAAACGAAGAAAAGGGAAAACTACACACCTTCATTCCATTAATGCGGAATTGAAAAAAACGTATAATTTGAAGTTCCATCAATTTAAAAAATTAGTAGAATATGAAGTTCCAGCAATTTAGAATTGAAAAGTTTTGTATTGAAGTTCTTAAAATGGAGGACTAAAAAATTTGGATTTGACATTCCCGGGAATGTGGAACTTATTCAGTGCACAGTGGACAGTGCAGTAGCAAGCCACCAATATGTGAACTCATCCTGTGAGCCTTGTGTGGACATGCCTGTTCCTCCTCTCCTTCCTCGTCTGTCACCAATACATCCTCTGCCATGGCCTGAGGACCTTTTATAGCAGTCAAAAGAGGGGAATGGTAGAGCTTCCCTTATAAGGGCTCTTATTTCAGATTTCCACCTCAAAAGAGTCCCTGCCTTGCTGAGTGACCCAATGACAAGTATTAACCTCTCCTTAGCGTTCTCCTGTGTGTAATGGTATCTGGGCATTTGACCCTGCTCTAATACTGCAGAGTTGCGTGTCCAGCACAACCAATCACAGGGATGCCTAAAGAGGACATGCCTGTGGCTGCCAAGGTGCTGGAAGCTGCTTGATTGGTTGATTCAGCAGTCAATCAAGCAGCTAGGGCAGCGATGGCGAACCTATGGCACGCGTGCCACATGCGGCACACAGAGCTGTTCCTGTGGGCACGCACGCTGTCACCATTGAACCTCCGGCTGTCGGGAGCGCTGAATGTTATTGTGGTTCCCATAGAAACCACTGCAGAGATACAGGGGTCCAGCGGCTGTCACTGTTCATGTGCTCTTTTGGGACCCCTGAGCACAGTAATGTCGGCAGAAAGGCACAGTCATTGCTCTGCCTTCCCCCCTGCTAAAGCCGGGACTCACATAGAGGGCTGGTCACCTGACCCGACCAGCCAATAGGAGAGGAGAGGAGGGAAGAGGAATCACCAGAGCCCGGGCTGCATGTAGCAGCTGCAGTATACAAAAGGAAATAAATGACATACTTAAAGTATAGCATCAGCTCATTCTCCCCTGCTATCCTGTAAATATCCCCCTGACAAAGCTGCCTGTAAACAAGACAGATCGATAAACTACATCATGTAGCTATTTCATATCTTTCCAGCATCCTCATATCTATCTCTCTGCCTCTCTCATATCTATCTATCTATCTATCTATCTATCTATCTATCTATCTATCTATCTATCTCTCACATCTATCATCTCATATCTAATCTATCTATCTATCTATCTATCTATCTATCTATCTATCTATCTCATATCTATCTATCTATATATCATTTAGCTATGTATCTATCTATCTATCGATGTATCTATGTATCTATCTATGTATCTATCTATGTATCTATCTATCTCATATCTATCTAAATTGGAAAAAGCGAGCAGCACTCCAAAGGTAGAATTCAAAAGTTGGTGATCTTTATTGAGGCAACGTTTCGGTGTTGGACACCTTTTTCAAGCAATTTGACAAGTGAACCACACAGGGTATATAAAGGAAACATGGGGCCACATTTATCACTTGTTTTTTCTGTTGTTTTTGCACCTTTTCATTCAGGCGCACCGTTTTTGCACCATTTTTGCGACTAAACGCCAAACTAGCCACGCAGCAAAAATAACCAGCTTTCCCTCATCTATCTTACCAATCCAGATGTTTTGCTGCGCCTAATGATATTCATCACTTGCAATGTTTGCATTTAGGCGCAAAAACGGGCGCAAAAACACTCCAGCCCGAAGGTGGCGTTAACTGAGAATAAAGCACTGAGCCCCTTTGCAGAACAACTCATTTCTAGCAGCAAAGCTCAGCCAGACACTAGAACATATAATACAGACATTAGATACTTTGCAGACACTAGAACATATAATACAGACATTAGATGCTCTGCAGACAGGAGCTGCAGACTCTATTTACAGTTCATCACTTTCTATTACAAAACGTTATGCAAAACTCTGAGGCTCAAAGACAACAGAGAGAGAATTTTGCCAGAAGTGTCCCCCATGTAATCTGCCACAGTATCACAGTGTGTCTGAGGGGGGTACTGGGCAAGAATACAGGGGTGCAGCAGGAGACAGGGCACTGGGGGATCATCCAGGAGAAGCCCCCTGTGAGGAGGTCACGGGGGTGCAGGGTGTCACACACTGGGTGTGCTGTGAGTGTTTCTTCATTCTGGGCTGTGGGAGAAGCAGAGAGCGAGGAGCTTGAAGCAGGACGACATGTAAGTGGCGTGGCTGCATCCTCCCGTCTGAAACCATTCCTCTATAACGTGAGATTCCTCCTGTGACCGTGTGAGTGCGCAAATTCTTCCTTCGTCTGCCATATATGCGTGATGTTCATGTTGCATGTGCACCCGCGGAAGGGGAGTATAAATAGAGTTCACTTGGTTTTACCTCCTGGCATATGGACCTGCATTCTGTTCCTATAGGCGTTTTTATATGTGTGTTGGTAGTTTGCAGGTAGATTGCAACCTCTCTATTTGGATAATTTGAGACTACTTCTATTTATCATGCGCCACCAAAAACCTCGCCAAGCGTCCTAAGCGGTTCCATTTTTTCACAGAGTGTTGTCGGTCGGGTGTATTCCAAGATGGGATTGATAATACCCTAGGAAGTGGGTGTAACTTTAACCTGTGAGTTGACCAAGTGGAAATTACATTCGCCACGCAGGGAGGATTGATGCCGCACGTTCTCGAACGGTTGTTGTAACAGCCGTGGACTCGGCTTCCGATGTAAGCGTAAAGCATTGGAACAAAGAATATGCACATTAGCCGCAAAGGAAGTGCGCTGTTTTGGAACAAATCAATCTTTAAAATCATATATGAATGTAGCCGGGTTCCCGAGGGGCCTGAGGGTCTACAAGGGAAGCAGACAATACAAAGAAGATCCTGTTATGAATGAATGGCAATCTTACACATGCCAACACTCATTGAACATCCTATGCCTAGTTTTAAGCGCAATGAAGAAGATATGCCAACTATTTTACGTCGAATTATGTAAAGCAAAAAAAAATAAAAAGATGGAGTTAAAACCCGTCTATCCGAGACACAAGCGTTTATTATTCTTCAAAAAATAGGGGAAAGAAGAATGACTATCATTCAAGCAGAAATAAAAGAAAAAAGAGGATAAAATTTCTAGGGATTTAAAAATGGACTTGATAATGGAGTAATATTTAGTGGCATTCGCAGAGAAGACAACACTTTAAAAGGACAACAAAAATAAACTCAAGGAAGACAGATTTCGGACAACGGACAGTCAGACTCAAAGCCACCTAGGAGGATCAACAAGAGAACAGAGCCATCAGGAGTTAATAAACCCAGAGATCAAAACCCCCCTTGTTGGAAGTTTTACCCTTTAGAAGGCGCATCAGGAGGGCGTGGAAAGAGGCAGGAGGAAGAATCGAGGCCGGTTGCCGATGCAAACGCGCAAGCAAGTATCTTGGCGGTGGAAGATCAAGGTGACAATAACAAAAGGAAGAGATTAACATTATAACTTACTAATTTATCACTGATCCAGACTCTATTCTTTACTAACAAAAGGACTGAATACGATTACTATCATTTTGACCTGTACGATTTGAATTCGATTGTTTAAAGTCATCCGTAAATTGAATCTAAAAAAAAAATCTTTCACGATAGGGAATGTAATGTGAGGGTAGCAGGCATTGGGAAACCCGTGCACTATAGGTCCCTTGGTTTTTTCACTTCCATCAAGGATCCAGATTGACTACAGAAGGTCTAACTTATTGGAGTTACTGAGCCCCAATCTTTCGGTGAGAACACCACAGAGATTAGAAAGTTTCAGGAGGCGGAATGCATCCACCTTTTGTCCCCCCTTGCCCGCGGGTTACCCCCTTGAATTTTCGCCAACGTGTGCTGGCGGTATGTAAAGCCCTTGGTTTACCAAGAAGCCCCCCCCAACCTCACCAACGGGAGACCAGAGGGAGGGGTGTTTTTTAAAGTGGCTTAAATCCCAGGGGGCAGGAAATCATAAAAAAACCTGCGGACAAGGGGGGCATGTAGTACTCCTCACAAAACGTTATCATATAGACAAGTAGCCATGTGAGGACAGCTGAGTGACGATATTACCACTGCAGATTGCAGAACAATCCCACGTCAAAAGAGTTAGACGACTACGTACTTTCTTGGAGATGGAGGGTAGAAAAGACATCCTTACGCAAAAAAAAAACCGCAGATTACACTGTTCCCCGCCCACCCACGCTATCTGTTGGTTTACTTTCCTCCCAAAAGTACATAAGACAATACAATCCCCCGGGGCGCCCGATTGTGGCGGGGATGGGTCACTCACAGAACCCTTTCAAATACCTAGATGGCTGTTACGCCCCCTACTTATAGAATCCCTGATTTAAGGATACCAATGCTTTCTTTCAGCAATTGAATCCATAACCTTGGCAGGGAATTACAGGCTGGCGGTCAAGTGACGCGAAAGCCTCTACACCCGGTTCACAAGGCTGGTGTTGATAGCCTTCGCTCCGTCCTCTCAATAACCACAAGATTTGAGGATTGATGTGGATCAATGCGAGGGTGAGTTTATATTAAAACTAAGGGGCAAATTTACTACCCGGTCCCTTCGCGTTCCAGCGGCGGCTCTCGCTGATTGGGGTCCGGCCGGGGGGGATTTAAAAGGGGTAGTTCTTCCGCCGTCCACAGGGTGGCGCTGCTGCGCTGAAGTAAACTCATCGCGCCGCGAATGACCGAGCTGACCAGGTGAAGCGTAAGCGGTCCTTATGCGACCACATTTTCGGTTTTTAAATGAGGGAGGTTTTTCCGAAATACGTCGGGTTTTCGTTCGGCCAGCCCCCCGATTCGGCGCGCGCATGCCAGCGCCCGATGCGCCCACAGTCCGACGCGTGCGCCAAAAATCCCGGGGCAATTTCCAGTACAAGCGGCGCAAAACGGAAATATTCGGGAACAAGTCGGGAAAACGCGATCGGGCCCTTAATCAATGACCCCCCATATTGCGTCTATGTTCGACAATTAAATGGTATTTTCAAAAAACTGGAAACTTGCCATGGGCACCCCGGTAGCGTGTACATTTGCAAATTGGTTCGGGCGGTTTTGAACAGAAATATGTATTTCGCATAATTACCCATTGTTAGGAACATTGTTTCATTTTCCGATACGGGGACGACATATTCATGGTGTGGAAGGCACGGGAAAAATGATTTCCATAATTTTGTGTCGTTTATCAACGACTCAACACCATGAATATGAGGTTCACTTCTGTGTTGGAGGTCATACCCTGGAAATTTTGGATGGTAAGGTAAGGTTATTGATAACTAATTCCCACCACCGCATTTAGAAAACCTACTGCGACCAAGCTATAGACATTACAAAGCTTTCATCCAGGCCACACCAGGCGGAAACGCATTACCCTATAGCCAGTTTTACGGTTTAAAAAAGATAATAGCGGGATCAAAGGGGCTTTGAACCAGGCGGCCGAGCTAAAGTAAAAAGATTGTCAAACGAGGAAATATCCCACTCCCCTTCTAGAAAGAGCAGGCAAAAAGCCCGCAAGACACAGACACGTGTATCCTCCCGGAGGAAGAAGAAAAACGTTAGGGAGAATCAGGGAAAGCGGGCTGAGGAATCGGGTGGCTTTCTCTTTTGAATATAGTCCCTGTGAAGGGCCATCCGGTTGCGACATCAAAGGATTGGAAAATCCTAGTAAACAGACGACCAATCATGGGGGGTCACGAATAATAAACCGCTCATTACATTCAGGCGTAGCCCCTCTTCAAGGACACACTTACCCTCAGCCTTTTTTCTTCCACCGACTCTACATGGCTATCAATGACCCCAGGGGAATTTAAATGCGGCACCTGCATTTTCTGCCCGCAATTCTACCACTAGACACTTTATATGGGTGGAAAACCACACACGGTGAGGTCATTTATAATGTAGATCCACATCGTGGTATGTTATCATATGTCCTTGACCAAATTTTTTATATGGGAAAACTATTAGAAATCTGTTACTCGTTTCCGTGAACATGCCACTGTTTGCACAGGGAAAGGCTGTCCCCGCCTTAAAAAACATTTATTGAGATAAATGGGAATAACCCCGAAGTTTTAAAATACCACAGGTCTGTGGAAAGAGTAGAAATAGACCCCCGGGGAGGTGATCGCCCAAAAACCCTCTTAAGATAAGAGGCAAGCTCATCTCAAACATAATGCAATTGGGTGCGATTGGGTGTAATGACAGGAACGACCTGAGGTATTTCTGTAGAAAGGGCGGTCTTCTGAATGGGGGGAAAAAAAGCTATCACAATATCACATATTTTGGTTATTCCATGTTGGCGCGCGTAACCCATTGTATCCGTCCTTGCCCTCTGGTATGTACCCCCCCTCTACCTACTACATCTGCAACATTTGTGTCCCCCGCTGCAGTGCTTTGCCATGCAAACATGGGACAGCGCATGCACCGCGCCCGCCCCGTGAGGGATCCGTGCACGGAATCTATACATATTTAATAATAGTCCAGTTTTGCTATGGTTCACGTCAAGCTAAACAAGGGTTCCTACTCCTATGCTAGTTCGTTTTGTTTTAGTCACTTTTTTATGTTTGTTATCTGTTGATTTTATGTATACATGTTCCCCAGGATAAGCGGTCCCGGGGGCAGGATATCAGCTGCTCACGGAAGTCCGCGTTCTGCCTCCGAGGTTGCGGAGAAAGCGACACTGCGCAAAACGGCCGTACCTCGGAGTGGCTGTGGGGCCATTTTCCTCCCTTGCTAGGAAACCATTCCCTCTAATAACGGAAGATTCCCCTGTGGCCGGGGAGTGCGCAAATTCTTCTCTCGATTGCCATAATTGGGTTGATGCTTCATGTGCATGTGCACCGGAACTGGGAGAGACAGAGGTCACTGGTTTCACCTTCATGGCATATGGACCTGCATCTGATCCTATAGGCGTTATATGAGCTGTGGTAAGTGCCGGGTGGTAGATTGCAAATACCCCCCTTTATTTTGGATAACGTAGGACAACATGTAAAGGCCTGATCAAACATTGCGCCTAAACCCTCAAAATTGCGCCTAAAACGTGTGTTTAACAGTAAAGTAGATAAAGAGGCAGAAAATATATATATCACAGATTGGTGTAGCTTATGATAACATTCTGGCAAAATACGTGCGCCAGAATTTAGGCGCAACACTACACATTAGGCGCACAAAAGTATAAAATGGTGGCCCCAAGTTCACTCATCACAGCTTTAATGATATTTTACATTTTCACAGTGACTCACAGAATGCAGAACTCTGCTATTTGTAAAATGCCTATTGTTAAAAATGTGGAAATCATTAGGATGTGCAAGTTTATAAGACTAAATCATTATTTAATGGCACAATTATTCAGATAATTCCATTTCACACAACAACTTTCACATCATTGTGTTGTGCCATTGACTGGATAAAAATGGTAGTTCGGATTTGTGTGGTATAAACTAACTTCCTATTTACGATTAGATTGGCAGAATTTAATTTCCGAATTTCAGTAAGTGCTTTGTACTGTGTTATTGAGGAGAGATCAACGTCAGGTTGTTAGGCAATGGGGCGCGAAGATGGATGGGATTTGGAAAATTTCCACATATAACTTGTCGGACGAGCAGATCAGCGTTGACTCGTGGTATGCATACACCTTATTTTTGACTGACTGCTCCGCATCACTGACACTCATAGCATGTCCATCTTGATAAATAGGCGCTAGCTGTGCTATTGTACAAGATCCCTAGCTACTCTCATAAAGGAAACAACCATGTTTTATGCATAATGTTGAAATTAGACTAAGAACAGAAGTTCAGTATATTTTAGACATGGCAAAGAAAATCCTCGCTTTATTTATAACCTGCCAATTCTTAAGTGGCTACAGTACAAAATTTGAAGTGTATTTATGGTGGAAAGCAGATAGATATATGAAAGAGAGATAAGATAACAAATAAAAAATTAAATATAAAAAAACTAGTGACTTTAATCGTAGCACTAATTTTTTACAAATCCTAAATAAAAATGGATTTTAAAAGGGGAACCTGTCATCAGACATTGGCCTAAATAAACCACTGAAAGGTTTGTTGGTTGAAACTGGAGCGCGTTCTCTATCATGTTTCTTTCATGGCCAATCCAGAAATAACTGTAAAGTTAGATTAATATGGTTTTATGAAGACAAGGAGCGGAGAGGTAAGTTCACACTTACGTCAAGTTTCCCTTGCTTGAGAGGCCCTATCACACAAGTGCTGCGCACCAGGAACTTGACCAGATTTCCTGAAGTCCAGCGCTGATGTCATCATATAGGAAGAGGTGTTCAGTGGACATGGAGAGCTTGACTCAATATTAAACCCTCCGCCTTCCTGGACGTTGAACATCTAACTTAATCTAACTTCAATATGTTTTTATGGATTAATTGCCACCACACTGGTTCATGAAAAAAACTTATGAATGCTTGTTTATTGGCCAATTCTGATGACAGGTTCCCTTTAACCACAATCCTTTGATGGTTTTCTTGTATAATTATGTATTATTAAAAATATGTACAAAGATTTTTTTATCTGCTTGGTCAAAAACTAATGGAACTCTTCTCTATATATAAAAGTAAATCCAAATAACATTTCCAACCATTTCACTAAACACACACAAACAGAAATAGTGATAAGACAGTGATTAGGACATCGACCCTCATGTTCATTAATTTATTCAATTATTCCCACTCCACAAATGGAGTTGTGACGTTGGGCAGAATTTTGACCACTGTCATTTTCAATGTTTTAAAAGAAAAAAGATTTTGCTCCAATCATGTTAAGCGGGTTTATCATCGAGAGTTAGTAAACCCACAAAGTTACCCTCGTAAAACAACTTTTATGACGTTGTTAACCCTTTAATTGTTTACAGGGGTAAAACAAAATCGGATACAATGTTTGAAAGTACACTTTTTTGGCTGTAAATGATATGTTGTTTGTTTCAAAAAATGTCACATTTTCAGTGGATAAAAATACCAAACGCTCCACAAAATTGGATACCAATCCCTCCTGCGTATAACAATACCCCCTATGTGGTGGTAACTGCCTGTATGGGCCACACGGCAGGCATCGACGGGAGCTGGCTGCATTCAGTAACAGATTATGCATGGTCACTTTTATTGGCTTTACGATTTTTATTGTTTTTTGGCACTTTGGAAATATAAGGGGCTTATTTTTTGCCAACATGAGATGCCCTTTACAAATATATTATCATTGTGTGCGTGGGTCATTTAGTATTTTCTTGAATTTTATTAATTTGAAAGTGTAGGGTGAAAAGTAAATTGTCAATTTAGGTTTACTTTTTTCGATTTTTTGGGGTCGTACCACCGTTCACTAAAACTACTATATTAATTTATTCTCTAGGTGATTCCGAATTCATGGTGATACCTCATTATTACAGTTTTTCATTACTCTTACAATTTTATGAATAAAACCTAATAGAGAGGAAATCTCTGTTTTTGCAATTCGCAATCGAGTGTCGGAGACGTAACTTTAATATTTGTTTGCTTGACAGAGTAGTTTGGGTTATTTTTACGAGTTGATGTCGTCTTTTCGGTCGGTCCCATTTTGCGCGCACCTAACTTTTTTAACTTCACTTTTTAGACACATTTTTGTTGTAGAGATTTTATGAAAAAATGTACATTTTTGCGCGGGGTTACGGGTTTTATTTTACAGCGTTCTGCGACGGGCTTCAATCTGTTTGAGTTATTGTACGGATTGTTACGGACGCGGAGGCGATACCAAGCAAAATGTGGGGGAGGTTTGGCGTTTTGGTTTTTTTCACTTCTTTATTGCATGTGTATAGGGATATTGTGTTTAGGGGACTTTAACTTTATTTAATTACTTTTTTTATTAAAAAAATGCTTTTATGTAGTGTTTTTAACAATTTTTTTTTATTGAAAACTTTTTACAGGTTAGATTGAACAGTGAGTCACTGATCACTTGTTCAATGTTCTTCATCATACACATGGTATAATAAGATGTATTACATATGGAAGGTTAACACATTTACTCAGTGTTTTATGTTGTTACACGCAGGGTCCTGCCAGAAGGCAAGGACCAGCCACCGAAGAGGCTCGCGCAGCCCCGGAGACACCGGACGTCCCGGGATGCGATTTCTAAAATGTCCCTAGCACGCCGTGTACCGAACACGGACAGCGGTCACATCCGATCGCGGGTTGTTAGAGCGGTGTCGCTAGAGATATAGCGACACCGGCAGCTCTGGCGCCGGGGCTCCGCTTTGAGCCGGCGCCCAGACGATGATGTACTGCTACTGAATTTGCTGGAACGCCCCTCCGCCCTGGCGGGTACATAGTAGTACAATGTCGGGAAGGGGGGTTTAATAAGCTTGGTTAGCTTAGTGTGTGGTGAACTCCACAAAACAACAAAATTATGTGTGGCAGGTCAGAAGATAATTCGTAATTTAACAGAGACAGAGAATTCGGGGAGTTGGTCGGAAATGTCATAATTAGGCTCCACCTGTTCTTAAAGAACAATGTAAAGGATTTATGTACGTATAAACAGAATGACATTTAAGAATTTAAATTTGTCATTTGGGTGTGTGTCACAGTTGTTGACATGTCTGCTGCAATGAGGGCTGCTCCGGCTATTGGCTATGGGATGCGCATATTGCACCCTGCATAGTGCTAATTAATTATGTGGGGCAGTGGGAACCATCCATTTTCACAAACTGGTTCAAGATAGTCGATACAGTCCTGGTGATAGAATGGGGGATTTTATGCAAGCGGCTGACAGATGCAAAGAATGTGCTTAGTTGAAGGAAACCAAATTCCAGATCCTTCAATATATTCATGGCTACTGTGTAAAATGAAAGCTGAGATGTTAATTATTAGTGGGGGCATACTAAGCACATTCTTATGCTTAGGCAGCTTGATAACGTCTCCCCAATGTCATCAGTGATCTGAAAACGGTTAGTGTATCAGGGAATGGACATAAACTATTAGTGAATTATGAAACTGCGATGGAGCCATTAATGTGAGTTATTCAAGATTGAATGGAAAGAGCTGTCTTTTAAACGATATATGGGAAACCTGTGATGCGGGGGTTGGAAATTTGTGTTGTGCTTAGCAAACAAGTATTGTTTTTCAGCAGTCTGACGTGTTTTCCATTGTTTGTAATAGACAAACCCATGAGCTCTCTTACTTGATTATCAGTTCCATGTACTATCTCATGTTGTGAGATTTGTTGTCTTGAAATCCACTTCGCGAGTGTATTGGTTCCTGGCAGGCTGTGTCCAGATGCAACGTGATCATACAATACTATTCCAAATGCTGTGGCATCATAGGATAATGAAGAAAGATGGGGGGAGAAAGTAAATTAAGCCTGGAGCCCAACAAGCTCATTTGTATGAATGTTAAACAGACAGTAATAAGCCAGATGTAAGGCCTGGCATACACTTGGATACTTGGAATGATAACAAAGAGTACAAAGTAACAGTCTTGTCTCTGCAATTAATACAGTAAATAGCCGAGGCCATTTCTGCTGACAGGTTCTCTTTAAACATTAGAAAAATATATTTTATTTTTGCTACATCTATTTTGCTACACAAAAGTTACTATGGGTGTAAAGCATAATGCTGCTAAAAAAATTTCTCACAACTCAATAGCTCTTGTCATGTATAACACTGCTGCTTATTACTTTCATTACCTATGTCCAGAAGTTTCTTTGCAACCTTTGATCTTATCTCTCTCTGTGCTGATCTGCATTGGGATCTAGATTGTGTAAACAAGAGATGGATTCTGACTGCTAGAGGGGAGGTTCTGCTGGTCCCTACTCACTTCAGAGGAAGTAGGTAATGCAACGCTGCTTTGTGTATCTTAGCCAGCAGGAGATCCTTGTGTCTGTGCAGCAGAAATCTGCTGCAAAGAATATTGAGGTGTTGTTATGATCATCCCTAATGTGTTCAAGGACCTAACTCCTGCTCACGTCTACTGTGTAGCCCAATTTGATTCATGGAAACATTTTTTGGGCGTGGAGCAGAATCCACGGAGGCCTCATTCACACAATGCCCTTGAATTACAATTTGAAATGGATTGCAAGAGCATCGAATGATACTCCTCCCAAATATCCATGTGTTTGGACCAAAATAGAGGGGAAAAGTTTCTCCTAATATGCTTTAAAGGGGACCTTAATTTCACTAAAGACAGGTTGTAAAAGCTCATTACAGCTGCATTGCAAATAGGTCCCCTTTCTCTAAGCATTTGCATTACAATATAATTGTGTGTTATAACTTAACTTACACCCTGACAGAACCTCTGTGTAGTCCTAGGGATTGGCTTTGGATGCATTTCAAAAAACAACATGGGACTTGTCTGTGCTGCAGACTGCTCAGCTCTCAGCCCCCACCTTTGTGCTCCTGTACAGCTTTCCCCTCCCCCACTGATGTCTGCTCACCAAGCTCTGAGAAGGATACTGAAGGGAGGAGCTGTACAAAAGCACAATGGTGGGGGCCAAATGCTGAGCTTTCTGCAGCACAGGCAAGTCACATGTTGTTTTTGGACGCGGCGATACCTAATGTGTTTATGATTTTTACTGTTTATTTATATTTATGTCAGTTCTAGGGAAAGGGGGGTGATTTGAATTTTTAGGTTTTTTTATTATATTTTTTTTTACCCTAGGGCAGCGATGGCGAACCTATGGCACGCATGCCACATGCGGCACTCAGAGCCGTTCCTGTGGGCACGTGCGCTGTCACCATTGAAGCTCCGGCTGTGGGGAGCGCTGAATGTTATTGTGGTTCCCATAGAAACCACTGCGGGGAGAAGAGAGCAGCATGATGCTCCCACATAATAGAATTGGGCAGGGATATAAGGATCTGGCCCTAAGATATAGTGGGCTGTCACTGTTCAATGTGCTCTTTTGGGACCCCTGAGCACAGTAATGTAGGCAGGAAGGCAGTCATTGCTCTGCCTTCCCCCCTGCTAAAGCCGGGACTCACACAGAGGGCTGGTCACCTGACCCGACCAGGCAATAGGAGAGGAGAGGAGGGAGGAGGAATCACCAGAGCCCCGGCTGCATGTAGCTGCTGCAGTGTAGAAAGGTAATAAATGACATACACAAAGTATAGCATCGGCTCATTCTCCCCTTCTCCCCTGCTATCCTGTAAATATCCCCCTGACAAAGCTGCCTGTAAACAAGACAGATCGATAAACTACATCATGCAGCTATTTCATATCTTTCCAGCACCCTCATATCTATCTCTCTGTCTCTCTCATATCTATCTATGTATCTATATATGTATCTATGTATGTATCTAGAAGAAAAAGGAAAGTTTAGAGCAGCACAGCAACTCCGGTGGGTGCAAGTCCGTATCTCATATCTATCTCTCTGTCTCTCTCATAGTATGTATGTATGTATGTATGTATGTATGTATGCATGTATCTATGTATCTCATATCTATCTCTCTGTCTCTCATATCTATGTATCTAGAAAAATGATATATCTATCTATCTCATATCTGTCACATATCTATCTATCTATATCCTGTCTGGCTATCTATCTATCTATCTATCTAAGGCCCACTGGTGTCTTGTTACGCCACTGGGATTGGGGTCACGTATAAAGGTCAGCAGACCCCTATATGTGACATATGACATAGCTATAAGTAAAATACATCAATATTAAAATGGGGCAATTCTATCTATAATGCTGCTTATCAGCTGCAGGTGTACCTGAGCTCTGCCCCCAATCCTTCCCCTGAAGAGTATACAACAGTTTTAGGCGAGCAGAGGACAGCCGCAATACACTGCCAAGATTTTCTAACGTTTATTACACAAGTCCCTATATTAAACACCTACGTGGTTTTTTAAAAATTTTTGTGTTGGCACTTTGCTATACGTAAGTTGGGTTTGAGTTGCATTTTGGGCACTCGGCCTCTAAAAGGTTCGCCATCACTGCCCTAGGGTACTTTAACCCTAGGGTGTCTGTACGATCCTATCATATACTGCCATACTACAGTATGGCAGTATATGGGGATTTTACTACTCATACATTACAATGTGCTGATAGCTATCTTTTTGAAGCCGCCGGCACCTTTGCGGCTAGCAGAGGTTTTACCTTGCCCCAGGCTAATCTCCAATTGCTATTCTTTCTAGTTACCATGGGAAACCGTATAGTAGATCTAGAGACGACAGGAGGCTTTTTTAGATGATCTGTAAGGCCTGTAGTGATGCCACAAGCATGTTACTCATTACATGCTTCAGGCTGGCCAATTACAAACAAGCTGTCCTGCGTAATTTGAAAGTACTTAATTCGATACAAAGGACCTGTAGTGATGTCACAAGAATTACATGATTCAGATAGCCCAATTACAAATATGCTCTCCTCTTCTGGCTTCAGTGGGGTGAGCTGATGTCACAACCATCTATCTCTCATATCTATCTATCTCTCATATCTATCTCATATCTATCATCTCATATCTAATCTATCTATGTATCTATCATCTCATATCTATCTATCTGTCTATCTATCTATCTAGATAGATGAAGGTGTCACACACCGAAACGTCGCCACTTGTTCAATAAAGTTCACCTTTTATTTTGAAATTTTAACCACGGAGTGCTGCCCGCTTTTTACTTTATTTATCTACAAGAGGATCAAGCCAGAACCTTTGGGGGCGCTGCACCCCTCTTTATTAGGAGTCCATAAGATTGTGCTGACTTGGATTTTACTTCTATCTATCTATCTATCTATCTATCTATCTATCTATCTCATATCTATCTATATATCATCTAGCTATGTATCTATCTATCTATCTATCGATGTATCTATGTATCTATCTATCTATCTATCTCATATCTATCTAAATTGGAAAAAGCGAGCAGCACTCCAAAGGTAGAATTCAAAAGTTGGTGATCTTTATTGAGGCAAGTGGCAACGTTTCGGTGTTGGACACCTTTTTCAAGTAATTTGACAAGTGAACCACACAGGGTATATAAAGGAAACATGGGGCCACATGTATCACACATTTTTTCTGTTGTTTTTGCACCTTTTCATTCAGGCGCACCGTTTTTGCTCCATTTTTGCGACTAAACGCCAAACTAGCCGCGCAGCAAAAATAACCCGCTTTCCCTCATCTATCTTACCAATCCAGATGTTTTGCTGTGCCTAATGATATGCATCACTTGCAACGTTTGCATTTAGGCGCAAAAACACTCCAGCCCGAAGGTGGCGTTAACTGAGAAGAAAGCACTGAGCCCCTTTGCAGAACAGCTCATTTCTAGCAGCAAAGCTCAGCCAGACACTAGAACATATAATAC